>KK502966.1:15860-29897 GCA_000688735.1 Glossina austeni | reverse complement strand
TCTCTCTCTCTTTCTCTTTCTTTCTTTCTTCCTTTCTTTCTTTCTTTCTTTCTTTCTTTCCTTCGCTTTTTCCCTCTTTCTCTTTCTATCTCTACCTCTCTCTTTTCCTCCCCTCTCGATCGAAATTTTTCTCTCTCCCTCCCCCAACCTCAAATGTAACAAAATTCTACCATTTGCAGTAGAACGTGCGGCTTAAGTCAATACTCGATTTTATTGAAATTTAAAGAGATCCCAGCTTTACGAGCTACAATTATTTTTGGATGCTCTCACAGGTCGCAAAATCTACTGCTTGCGGAAAGAAAAGCGAATACTAAACTTATTTATTGGGTCAATCATCGTTAATACTTTTCCAAATTTCCGCTACTCGATATGGTTCGTATCAGTAGATCGTGGATATTGAAAAGAAAATGTTCTTCAAAGTTCTGTTATATTCCTAAACGTAGGATTATTTACAATTTATTTTTAGCAGTACTTTTTGCCTGCTCAACACAACTATTCTTTTTTTACTAACACTGTCTTCCGCAGATATTCTACTTACCATACATTTTCACAAGCATTTTGTTATACCCAAAATTCATGGTTTTATTTTTAATTCCTGCCTACTTTTCCGCTAATCATTTTGATCGGCCGGCAGCTGCATGACGCGCCGGCAAATGTGCATTTGGTTTCTCCCTCTTCTCGGGATTTTATTATTTGGGGAAATTACTTAGCTTAACTGTAATGATCAAGATTTGGGATTTCCGTCACAATACCAATGCTTTCAAAATTTTCTGCTATCGGCGACAAAGAAAAAGCGCCCAAGTATATATAAAGATCGAACTGTTGTTGGATGGGCAAGGAGTCCCGCATTACATTTACATGTGAACAAATCGCGAAAGATCAAGACACCGAAAATATTCGGGATTTCTTTCTTGTCTAGAACAAAAGTTAAAATATTTATTCTTTACGTCTCCTTAATGTTTTATCGTCTATTTCAATTTATTATCCACCTATATGTCGTAATCTCTCGCTACTACTGTTACTGAACAACAAACAACATTTTTTTAATTAAATTTTTACGTACACTATTTTTTATTACTTTTTAGAATCATTTTTCGTTATTCTTCACTTCACGACTGTAACAATATTCGTCATAAAAATTGCATTGATACCCCTAAATGAAGAAATAAGGGTATCAGAGCGAGCCCGCGATTGCTATCGCATTTCCATTTATATGAACATATTTTCTACAATTTTTTTATTTTTTATTTTTTTTTTTTTGATGAGTTTTTCAAATTTACTCAGGTGGAGTTTTTCAAAACAGGCAACAAACATATGCATGCTTGCGAAATAGTAAATCAAGAGAAATGTTTGTGACTTTTTTCCCAATAGAAAGCTTCACAAACGCCTAGTTTTGTGCAACATTAGCTCTAACAAGCCGTACTATATAGTACTCGCAAACGTCTAATTTTATGCAACATTAGCTCTAACAAGCCGTACTATATAGTATTACGACGAAATTTTTGCTTAACGTAATAATTCATTTTATGAATATATTATGACTTTATGAAAATACTTCTACCTATCTCCACGTGTCCTTACGTCGTCGTCTTGAAAAAAAAAAAAAAAAAATACAAATAATGTGTAAATAGTTTAAAGTTGTCCTCCAAGCGCTCCCATGATAGCATCAAGCGAACTTATAAAAACAGCCCTTGGCGCTTCTCAACTACCCCCGATTACTCAGGTCCTTTCGCCACCTGTTATAAAAATGATACTTGATGTCAACAGATATAAATTAAGAATGGTTGCGTTCTATATCGCAATGTGTCTTGTGTGTGCAATTACTGCAATAGTATGCCAAGATTGATTAAAAACAACTAAAATTCAAAGGCAGATGTCAAAACGGAATATACCACAATGAAGCCCATAGGGGAGGTGGGCAAGAAAGCAATTTAAAAGCATCCATGTCGCCGAGCATGAAACATCTATCAGGATTGGATGGTCAGAGAACGCAGGATGCATGTCCTTCCATGAACGATCAGACCGGACTGAAACAGATCGCTTTTTTTTTTTTTTATATATATTTTATATATATTTTTATATATTTTTATATATATTATATTTTTATTATATATTTTTTTTTTTATTATTTATTTATATATTATATATATATATATATAATTATTTTTATATATTTTATATATTTTTTATATATATTTTTGATTCAAAAATTGTTTATTAGTACTTGCACATGTATATACAATACTTGACCATACGCAAGTACTTGCAAATGTATACATACTTGCGCATGTATTTGCACTTATATGTACTGCGAGGACGTTTCGTCCCTTTTCTTACGCTGGGGCAGCTCAGTGGCCCAGGGAGAGGAAAACGCGCAAGACATTTTTATTTGCAGGGCGCTTTATTCTTTTCCCTTTTTTGTTGGTTTACAGTTCTTCACAATCCGATCCCGATATCTTAACCTTAAAATAAAAAAATAGTGCAAATAATTTGCTCGCTTTCGTCCCGAGCGAGACTCGCACGACCACTCCGTTCGAGAGTCCGACTTCAACTACTCTTATTTTCTACTCTTACCCTACACTTAACCCATTTTATTCTACCGTTATCTTAATCTATTCCATTCTACCTTAACCTAGCACTCCCTTCCCCTCACGAGAGAAAGGGAAACCCGTGAGCCCAAAACGAGGGACGACTTTGGGTCCTCACAGTACTTGCATATGCCTTAGCACTTGCGCAATTCATTAATTCTTTACACCAAATTCCAAAAGTGCTAAAAGTGGTCTTAGGAAGAAAAAATTTAAAAGCATATTCACATAGATGCGCATGGACGGCATTTTCTAATTTCACTGCCTGTGGTCACATACCAAATTTCCAAAAAATTTTTGAAAATAGTTCTGAAGAGAGAAGTTCAGGTTTCTTTAGCTCGCTGTAACAATATTTTCAAACGGATTCATGGAATGCCCATAAAATTATTTTACCTTCGCAAATTTGAACGGAGTAGGCTTTCAAATCCGCCCCTACCTTGAACGTAACAGATCTCTGTTACGGCTGGATTCGAATTTATCTCTACACCCAGTAAAAAAAAAAAAAAAAAAAAAAAACCTTTTTTTAAAAAAAAAAAAAAAAAACTTATTTATTACAGTTTTCAATACGTTAATCAATGAATACGTTACCGATGAAAATTTCATGAATTTCAATGACTTTTTTTTTTTTTTAGTGGAGAAAAAAAAGAAACATAAAAATATATTATAAATAAATTTGTTGCTTTTTCATAAAAAGCGTTCAGTTAAGCTGAAAGTAATTAAATTGCATTCATTGAATCAAAAAAAAAAAACCTTTCATATGGCAATGAATCTATAAATTTCATAAGAACAGTGCAAAGGTAAGAGCATTAAAATATTGTGTTATACGATATCACCCAATATTTAGGGATAGAAATAAAGACTAAATCGGAAAAAAACCCATTTACCTATCACGCGTATGGACATCTGATTAGCGAACTCGGCAGGCAGCCACAGTGTCGAAAGAATTCCAAGCATTTCCTTCATGCCGTTCTGATGCCTAGACAGATGTCTGTGCATTCAGACGTCGCCAAATGAAGAAACTTTCGGGAACTGGCCCTGGATGGCTGGAATTTTTCAACGTTTCCTGTAGTGATCTTTAGGCGACTTTTGGGTGAACATGCAACGTTACGACTCGAACAAAATTAAATGTTTTTTGATAGCCTTTAACGCCCTTTAAGAAATACAAAAACAATCTCGAATAGTCAAATATCTCTGAAATTTTTATTATAATTTTTCTTCAACGATTCAACGCATTTCATTTTTATTATAATTTTTCTTCAACTATTCAAAGCATTCCGTACTGAAAAGTAAGAAATAACTTTTGTTTTTGTATTTTCATAACATAACGCATAAATTTGGTTTTTTGTTTGGGTGTATATTTCCTATTTTTTCACATTTTTTTCCCATCATTTGATTCATTTTTCAACGCCGCCCTAATGCTGATTACCTTAGCAAAGGCGCGAACAAGTGTGAAAATAGTCCACCCTTCTGGTAACAACAAAAAAATGTAATCTACGCGTGATGGGCTAACTTCAAGCCAGTAAAAATTTTGGCGACACTCTACACATAAACCCTCGTTTCATCACGTGTGCATTTGCTTAATTGATATCTGTCCGTGCATACTTTTGTTCCACCTACAAGGCGCACTTTTTGAAATAAATGCAATGAAATTGAACCCTTAACGAACGAACGCGTTTGTCTAGAGTAATGATTAGCAGATCAATGGAATTTTAATAATTTAATTGCTCTGTCAGCACGGCAAGGAAAAGTCCGTACTTGATGTCGATTTTATGGAAATTTTCCCTAATATCAGATATGTTCATGTAGAAAAAAAGATCTTGAATTGAAAATTTTATATCATCATGCCTGCTGAGCTCACTTTCAGTGTCACTATCCGCAATAAATACAATGGGGGAAGTAGGTCACCATCACGAGGTAAGTCACCATCAGAACTATCGCAACTAACATTTTCATCTTCATCTACTATTCTATTCTATTTTCTTTTTCGAAAACAAATAATTGGTTTCGTTGTTTCGACTAGAAAATTCCAGTAGAAGGTTCTCACTGGTGCTCTTGGTTTTTCAAGAATTTCCATTCTTTGGCATATTGTATAATAGACTCGTGCATGACGTCAAGCAACAATTGCTCATTGGCCTTCTTTTAGTCATCCGACTTCTTATTTGCCGGCATTTGTTCGCCAAGGATTTATACAGTGACGTGTCTTGACGTACAGACAGACAGACCCCTCCTGGAAATGAATTCAATCAATTCGATTTTTACGATCACATCTCATTTGGGTAAAAAATTATATTTTGGCATAAAAAAATTAATCTGGAAAATCTGGAATAGAACGAGACCATGGTTCAGCCCTCTACCTCTAAAGACTTTCCTATGGAAAATAAGCCTTTCCACGGCTGACACGATGTCATCTTATGCTGATACTTTATTTTTGATATTAGAGAGAGATTGTTGTAAGATCGGCAATTGTTTTTTAAGTTGTTTCTAAAACAACAAGCAAGAACATTACAATCGGGCACTAGATACCTTATCTCACTTTGTTTAATAGTTATTTGCTTATATTCAACAAAAATTATACGTTATCTTCACATAAGGGCATACTTTTATGGAAACCTGCATTTTCGAGGACGGCCTAAATTTCGCAAAAGCAATTTACTTATCCGCCACCTTATTTTATTCATCCCTTGCTTCCGTAATAAAAAGCTACAAATTACGCCTTTTTCCTATATAAGCGCTTCTCATGAGAACCCTATCTAAAAATAGACCTACGCAACCTCCAAATACCCTGAGGTTAATTTTTTTGCTAAACTGCTATTATGGGCCTACTGCGATCATAAATAAATAAAATAAATAAAATATAAATTTATAATATAATATATAATATAATATATATATAAAATAAAAATAAAGTATAAATAAATAAAATATTAAAAATGAACTTTTTTTCCTAAAGGGCTTATTACTGTTCATGGAAACTCTTTTATAGAGTGGGGTTTAAGGAATAGATCGGTGTGGTTCAAATTTGACAAGAATATGAAGTTATAAGTATTTATATAGTTAGAGCTCTTTGAAGCCATTAACAGAGGAAGATTTTAGTTTAGAACATTTCGAGATTTTTTAAAAAAAAAAAAATATTAATAAACAAGATATGTCCTTATGTCAATTACTAAAAATTTGTTATGAAAAAGTTTTTGTGACAATGAAATCATGTCATGAGTTCTTTATCAATAAACTTTCCAACAGTAAAGTATTGCATTTCGGACATATAAGCCACAATTTTCTTGGCTTAGTCCAACTTTACTCAATAATCCAAAAAAAAAAAAATAAATAAATAAACTTTCCAACCTCATATTTCCAAAAATGGTTCATAATAATACTTTCGCAAAAAAAAGTTTGAGTTTCTATAGCTATATAGAAGATTCATTGGGAGTCCACAAGAATATCTTACTTTTCCCAATGTGGATCGTGTAGGCTTCTAAATCCAACCGACTTTAGGACGGGATTATTTCTTTCGCTCTCTTAATAATAATGTTAAGGCAGCTGTTTATAAGCAACAAACTCAAGTTAGCTGTTCATTGAGAAAAAGTGCATCTTGACCGGAACTACTTAGAAAAGTTTTTCTGCGGCACTTATAGAGCATATTATGGATATTTGTATATCTCTTCCTTTACACTTCTCTCTCTTTTTATTCACAGTATTATAACTGTTGCAAAGGCCAAAATTGCGAAATTACGGTAAATATAAGAAAAAATATTTTATTCTATTGATGTTACTTCTAAGGATAAAGAACAAAAGTTAAAAAATTAACAAAAATCCCAAAATTGTGCATTTTCGAGATTCATTGCTTGCTTGTGTATATTTCGAAAATGTGCAAAAAAAAAAAATGTATGCAATTTTTCATTCATTCATTTATTTTAGATGCAATCCATCACTTTTTCTAATCTCTTTGAATAAAAACATCAGAAAGTCAAACACTTTTGCAACACATCGAAATCGGATAAGATCTTTATTATGCACTTGGTCATGTGTGTGTTTGTAAAAAAAAAAAAACAAATAAATTTTTTTTTTGATATTAGTTTAGCAAGAGATCCCCCGAGCGGATGTGCAATTAAAGCCTAATAAAAAATTAAAATCCAGCGATGCTCAAAAAAAAACCACTTTGTAATAGTTTTCAGTTTGTAAGCATTAAAGAAAAGAATTTTTAAAACGGATGAGATCGTTTTATGCTATCAACTAAAAATTTCCTTAAGTTTTATTTCATTTAACACAAAGAGTTTTACTGCTGCAACAACTGAGTTTAGATTAAACTATGAAGATGCCTTCTAGGAAGTAACTGTAAAATTTAACAAAAGTAATAGATACCCACCCACCGGCTTAAAGTTTGCGAAACCTGTAATTAACTTTAGCACTATCAGTTAACTAATAGTAGGGATTAATGTTGTGCCAAACACAAAACTTTAAGTACACTAATCGAAGCTGTAATGTGTAGATGCGACACAAAGCACAAAGCACGGACGTTATGAAGGCAGGCGTATTAGGCTTTCGCTTTCCTTGGAATTTAATTTCTTAGAAATTCGACTTAATTTTCATCAAATGTGCAATTTTCATAACAGTTAAACGAAATAACAAATAAACGAAAATTTCATAGATTCAATTTTCTTCTTATTAATCGTAAAGCTTTTCGTTAATTCTGAACGGAAATATTTAAAGAAAACAAGCTCTCAAGTAAGAAAATTGTATTCGGTCATGGCCGAAGAAAAACAAAAACTGGAAAAGAACTATATTTTCATGCTTCATAATTTTGAGTGGGCGCAATTAATTTTTTCTATTTTCAAAAAAAAAAAAGTTCTTGTCACATAGATGTGTGGGCGTTATGGGCGTGTTCTGTGAAAAGTTTAGCTCGCTCTCAAATTCTTTTGCAAATTTAAAGCCGATATATTCATTTTTGCTAACGGGAGAATCTTTACCGCAAATACTACACAGTTAAGCAGATGGACAGACGGACATGTTTAGGTGCATTCCAAAATTGAAAGCTGCGAAGAATTTATATACTTTGTGGGGTTTTTAAAAGTATTGAAAAAAATTTTGAATTTTGGTTGGGCGAAGTCAATTTTTTTTCAGTTTTGTAAACGTGCTACCGCATCGCCCATGTGTTCAAATTTTTCTACGTTTATATGCTGTAGTGTATGAGTAATGAACAAAAAAAACAATTTTCCTTTCCATTCCTTTTGAAAACCAGAGGCCTTCTCAGTTTACGGGGTACTGTGGGCGTGTCCTTCGGCAGATTTGGCCCATTTTGAATATCAACCCGCGTGCAAGAACTTCCACTATTTCTACCAAATTTCAAGGCGATAGCTTCATATTTGCGGCCGGGACAATTTTCACAGTAGGACAGGCACGAAAACGGACAGACAGACATACTTTAATCGATTTAGAATTTGATGCTGATCAAGAATATGTATATACTTTGTAGGGTCTCTGATGCTTCCTAATGCCGGACATTGCGAACGTTGTGACAAAATGAATATACTTCTCATCCTTCGATGGTGGGTATAAAAATTATAATTGATTTCTTATAAAAATATTGAGCTTAGAAAGACTTAAAATTAAAAAATAAAAGATATTCTCTCCTATATATATATATATATATATTTATCTCATTTCTTTTTTAAAATATTTTTCTTTTTCCAGTTGTCGTGTGTGTCATGCAGGCTGAATGGAGAAGAAGAAGAAGAAGAAGACGAAAAAGAAAAAAGTGATTATGAATTACACTCTAATGGCTCGTAAGTATATTTTTCATTTATTCTCTATAACGCGGCTTATATCGAGGCATTATTAGAAGCTTACTCGCGAATATATAAAATCGCAATCGTAAAAGATTTCTCATGTTTTTATGACAAAAATGAAAAGCTTTCCTTTTTTTTCCCCCATTAATACGTAACCAAATTGAATTTAACTACCAATAAAAGTGCTCCTGCATACAAAAGCACATGCCCACGTTACGTTATGTTCTCCTAACCAGAGATTCCCTAAATACGAATTTATCACATTTTTCTTTTTCTCAGAAATTAACAACATGAAAATATTATAGTTGGTAAAGGCCGACTGTTAAATACTCTATACTACCTCAAGTTATACAATTTTTCCTTTACTTTTGTGATAAAATACCAAAAAACTGTAACTGATTGACAGATAAGAGAATACCTTACGTCATGACAGCCATTATATAGAATAAGATCCAAAACGTGGACTGACGATAGTTCTAAAAATGGTATTCGAATAAATGAATTAAATCCAAAAAATCACTCAATCAATCGTCGGTTATTTTTACATATAGGGCTTCAAAGGAAGAGAGGCGAGATTAGGCATCACTGATTACTTATTGGAAAGAGAACAAGTTTCTTCTTCTTCTTCTTCTTCTTTTTTTTTTTTTTTTTTTTTTAATCCGAATAAAGAGAAGAAGTAAAAATTCTAGTTATACTTTCATGAAAATCCACAAGAATTGAAATACATCATGCAATGTTAAGCACTTAAGCCACACTCTAGGAAATTACATTAACATGCATACAAAGAGCCACAAACACAAAAACACTCGAAACGCTTCATTTTGTATGTGATGAACATCGTAAACACAAGCACTTACACTCAGATAATGGAGCTGAAATGAACGTTAATGGTTAGCAAATGCGGAAAAAATGAAGAGAGTATGTGACGAATTACAAAAATTTTTAATGGAGGTTTCGTCGTTCCATTCACATTTTTTTTTTCCTTTTCTCTTTTCTCTTTCCATCTTTTTTTTTTTGCATTCAAATAAACTTCATTGACTGACAATGCGATTAACGCGTTCGCTATGTTTACCTAGAGGAAAATAATGAAAATTTTTGAAAAGTGGCTGACAAAGGGAGTGCGGACGACAAACTTATTTTCGTCATTTTGCTCATCGTCAGAATATTGAATATTGAATTATGACAAGTTAGGCACGTAGCGTACAATGCTTAGTAAGATTTGCACAAAGAATTTTGTTTTGAAAGAAGGAATTTACAGCATAGACGGACACTTTTCGTATATCACAATATCAGCTGACTAAGAAAAAACAATGTTTGCATCTTGCAGCTCCGAGAGATATTCAAGAGCAACAACTTAACATACTTTATAACGTGCCATCGAACTTGAAGCAAATAAATTGAAATTTGTTTCTTGCCTACGTTTCGAAGTTGTCCCTACTAAACCGGGCTTGGATAGATAAGGAAGCAGATCATAGGCCAAAACACTCAGGTGGGATGGTTAAATAGAAATTTCTTTTAATTTTTAAGTACCAGAAAAACTTTGGCCTCCATTAGGGGCGTTTCGTTCAATTTCTGCATACAATAAATACTTTACCCGAGATGAGGTCGACACTTGACGTAAATTCATTCATCCAAAGACGTTTCAGTCCCCAGAAAATGATCTGTAATATTAAAAATGTAGTTCAGAATTAATTTCAGAATTTCAGAAAAATTATTCAAAAAAAATTCTTTCTTCCAAGGTTATGCTCAAAATACCAATTTTTTTATTTATTTATTTTTTTTTGCCGGATTTCAAAATGACGATGAAGCAGACTTTAAATAAAGTTTATTTTCATTTCTCAGCTCATTTTTACAAGAAAATCACTTGCACTGTAAGCATACAAAAATTTCTTTCTAAATAATTTTTAAATAGAGCGCTTTACTCCAGTAATGGGCTTGAATCTCAATCTACATACAATGTCACGCTTGACGGTGAAGAAGTAAAGAACGAAGCATGCCAAGTACAAAGTTCAAGTACAAAGCTTTTGCTTCTTATCTCAAAATTATGAAAATTTTAAATGGCCTTTGGCTGTTAGATGATCTTACACCAGACTTTTATATTAAAACAGATCGGATGATCCTGGCTTCAGCTGCTACTACCACTACTACTACTCTTATCTTAATTAAAGAAAAAATAATAACTTAAGCGACTTGCGCGCAATACCTTTCTTTAGGAAATGTATGCCAAAAATCATCTTTGACGTTACACAGGACTGTGTTTCTGTATATGCTCTTATAAGCCAACAATCAATGTTGATAAATGTAGGGAGAGGGGGGGCAAAAGCAAAATGTAATCAACTCAACTAAAACAAGATCTTATTTAAAAATTCTTTTAAAACTTTTTTTTTTCTCAAACTTTCACTGCCTTATGTCGCCGTCAAAGCACAAAAACACAAATTAGGTTTCACTGAAATATATTTTTCTCTCTTTTTTGCACAATCTTTTGTTTGTTTGCAAATCCTTGTTAAGAAATTGTGGCATAAAGATATAAAAAAAAAAAAAAAAAAATATCACAAATGACACAAAGACCAAAAGAGAAAACCAAAAATATAGAAAAAGAACGAACGAAATTCAATTTGACAATTGCTGCAGAATATTAAACTTTTCGCTTATGTTGCCCAATACTATGGATGGACTATCATGAGGAGGATACCTTCGAAATGTACGTTAAGGTCAAATTGCAAAGACATATAAGACATAAAAGAACGAAAGAAAGAAAACAGAAAAAAAAAAAAAAAACAGATGAAAAATCCCTGCATACCAAACATGAAAAGGTTTTAAGCTACTATGCTATGTGAACTTTAACTTTCAACCCTTTCGTTAAGACTTCTTTCTCTCTTCAAATGTTTTATAAGACATCTTCGCTATTCGCCATTGAAAAACCTCTCAACCTCTCAGTGAGTTGCCGCTTCATTTGCCTTATTTCCCCTTTCTCCTCCAATGCAAGCAAAAAGTTGGAAAAATCAAGGGAAACTTTTTATTATTTCTTCAAGTCACTCTCTGAAGCCTTTTTTGGCAGAAAGCAATATCGGGCTTTCCACGAACTTCACATACATACACATTTGCAATCTAAATGAGAAATTTTTCATCGGAATTGTTATCAAATTGTACACGTAAAGTGACAAAATTAAAATAAGATTCAAATGTTGTTACTATTCGAAGGAAAGTATTATTTAAAAACTAAGGAAAAAAGCATACCATTGGACCGTCAGAGAATAGCGCCAGATGTTCCTTGTTGTAGTTCGATTTTTCTACAGACATCCTACTGCATTTTGTCCTCTTGAACATACGACTAATGTAAGCCCAGGGATGTAAACTTCAATTTAGAATAGCGGAAATCCTATCTTCTAGTTCGCCATAACACAAAAAGTAGTGATATAAGATTAAGTACCAAACAGACTCATCCACTGGCAAGAAGCTTGAGAGAATAGTAGTCCACAGTTTAAACATATATACATATTAAGCTAAGTACGCCAAGCGCCATCTTTTACCTATCAATGGCGAAAGACGTGTATGGGTCATGCCCCTTTTTAAAAAATCCGGCTCAAAAATTCTTGAAGCAGCAAGTTTAGCTTAACATACATATGGCTGACATTTATAGGTCTAATTAGGAAATGAAAGCGATAGGCGGCTCAAAAGTCCATAAGACTTGAAATACTCAAATAATCCCCAAGAAGAATTCCAATCCTATTCTTTCGGCCAATGTTTTATAAGTGAATTTTGAAGTTTTTTAGTATAAATATTAAAAAAGTCTGTTTTCATTCTGATTTTGTTTTATGTTTAAAAGTACAACAAAACAGCGAACGGCCAAAATCACTTCACAAGTACTAGACTAAAATAGTCTTAATACTCAACTCCCAGCCCATCATTAAGCCCCCTACATCAATTCGCTTAATAACTTTTTATTCATATAACGATTCTTAAAAGTAAGGCTTTACATGGGAAGTGGTCGAAGCGATGATCCGATCATGATCCGGTCTTTTCTATAGCGTTCGTCTTTGGGCCGAAACACAACGGTGTACCGAAATTCATCGAAATGCCTCAAAATTTGCGACCCATAGGTTGAATAGAAGAATGCAAGACGGACAGACAGAGTGACATCAAACGCACAGGCGTGCTTAGACCCATTCAGAAAATGTTTCTGAGTCAACCGTTGTAAGAAAAAGTTGATCTTTTTGCCATCTACAGTCATTTTGATAATATCGCTTTGGACATCTGTCCTTCCATTTAACATACGGCAAGCTTTTGCTGCTTTTGCAAACAATGGGCTAAAAAGCTGCAATATTTAATATATAGATCAGATTTGGAAATGATTTTTAGCCGCCGACGATTGTTCGAAAACTGAAGAAAAAGAAGCCGCAAAGTACAAATAAATCCTCAATACTTTGTTAAAATAGATTTCACTCTAAAATTGTTTGTTAAAAACTGACAGGACCGCCTTACACTTCCAAACCAAATGATATAAATAGTAAAAAAATATTACTCCACTCACGCCTTCAAGGCGCAGTTAAAAAAAGACATCGTGAAATGCACAAAAAAAATTTATGTTTATATAAAAATATCTATATATATATATGTATATATATAGATGTATACGTAAACGCACATACGTAAAATAAGCATCTTTTTGGCAAATGAGAAAAGTTGCAAATTCCAAATGTCCAAACAGCATTAGTATGCAAGGGAATAACCGAACAGTAAAATGCCTCAAGAACATTAATTTTAACTAGATTTTCGGTAACATTCTTTCCGTTTTCTTTTTATTAGCATCTATCTTATCGTTTTTCTATAAAAGCAAAAAAAAGAGACAAGAAAAATATTCATTTAGAAAAATTAAGAAAAAAAAAAAATCATCGCTAAATACTTACTATAAAAATGTAATACTGACTGCTATGACTTGACTTCTTCTTCTTAAACAAAGATTTAAAGAAGAAGCAATTATAAGGAAAAGATTGTAAAAACAAAAATGGAAACATAAATAGATAAGAAAATCATATAACAGCTATATAATCATATAACGTTTCCTTCTTCTTCTTCTTTTTCTTCTTCTTCTTCTTCTTCAAGCTTTCTTAACGTTTTTAAATCTTTAAAACACTCTTTCTGTCTGCAAAGTGATCTCGGGGAGATTTGTGGTTTCAGCTTTTACGCATACGTGTGTGTCCACGTATGTAATATTTTTCGCACAACATTCCAATAAAACTATTTATACAAACAACTATACAAACTGTACTATACTATATTATGCTATACAAACAACTTATAATGCCATCCCTACCCTACCTTGTTGCCGTACGCTTTCGTATTACCTTCAAAGTCTACAAAATCAGCTCATATGGGAAAACATATACATACACATACGTGCATAAGTAGACGTGTTAAATAATGCAAAAAGAGCATGTTCGAAATAAAGGACGGACGCTTTCTCTTCACATTTTTTTTTCCTCTGTTTCTCCTGAAATATATTTTCATAAAAAATTCTTATAAATATTCGATACCTAGATAGGGTAAAAAAGTATTGAGCCGTAAAGAAATTGAAATTAATGAATGTATGTTAATTCATTCATTCATTCATTCATTCATTCATTCATTCATTCATTCATTCATTCATTCATTCATTCATTCATTCATTC
>KK502965.1:98232-118759 GCA_000688735.1 Glossina austeni | reverse complement strand
TTATACTAAGTTTTTTTAATAATAATTAATTTAAGATTTACTTTAAGAGTCATTTGAACTCGACTGTTGTTTGTTTTAGTTGAGTTTCTGTATAAGTAGAATAAATAAATAAATAAATAAATAAAAAAAAAAAAAATAAACATAAATTACGTATTAGGAAACTAATATATCATAAAATTGTGGGGACCACCAACAAAGGCCTCACAGTCGATAGTTTTATTTTTAGGGTTGAACGTTTGAGAGAACAGCAGAATATAAGTTATGACGAGTTATTTCACTGATTAGTAACAGGAAACACAAGTAAGTGGTATCGGCAATTACTAGAGGACAATGGAGGGGATGCCACTTTCGGCAGAAAAGCTGCTCAGAGAAAACTGAACCAGGACGAGGCACATAAATGAAATTACTCGGGAAGATAATGGAAGTAGTATTCATATCAACAGAGATGCGGCGGTTGAAGTCTTCGAGCTTTGGAACAGCAAGTTTAATAATACATTATAAAAATCTAGTGGTATTGATAAAATCGACGGGGGACGAGTTAACACATATAATATGAGTAAATATAATGTGGATCGACACTCATTACAATCTATAATGTCACCTGTAAAACAGGAACACCGTAAATGGTCGCACCAACTGTACAGTCAGCAGTAAACCCTAATCACGTTCAATTATCCACAGTGGCGTGTAACACAATTTTGAGTAAATTGTTTTGTCAATCACCCTTCCGCTTAACCATACGCTGTGTCTGTGATATGCCTGGAGATTTCTTCCTCAAGAATCCCACTAAAGCATCCAGAAAAAGTCGCTGTAGGTGTCCATTTCATAATATGATTTGTTTTGCGTGCAGCAAAAACGAAAATTGTTATACATTTCCATCACCGGGAAATGCCAGACTGGCAAGGCATACCGAGAACTCTTGCCAAAGAAAATCCCTTTCAAATCAATTGCAATAAAAATTTTGCGAATAGTTGGCGAACACAGTCTAAAACCTGATGAACAAGTTGCTATCCCTTCAAAAAGTTTAAGTCAACGAATTTTAGACTATCAGCAGAAACGCCGAGATATTTTCAGCGCTTAAATCAGCGAAAAGGAAATACTTACCAGAAGATATAAGAAAATCTTTAAACTCCGACAAAAAAGCGGAATCTATAAGAACTTTCAATCAGAACTTTCAATAAGAACTTTATCTGCAATTATCACTCAAGAACATGATAATAGATTATTTGCCAGAACGAAGATCGATATAAACATAAACATGAGTATGTGTGCGTTAATAATGCTAATTAATTCAATGCTTATGTAAATTAAATGATCATGAGAGAGAAGAGTAGTACAGGAGCCTAAAACAGCAATCGCAGTTGCTTTCTTGCAACTTATCATATCATTTACTTACGTATATTTACTAATTGATTCCATATTAAATATGTATTATATTAACTAAAAAAAAAAATAGTTTTAGTTGGCTGAATGCTCTTTAAGCTTTAATTTAATTACTTTCATAATTTGTATCTGCAAAAACTCGTGAACATGATCTAGTTATTCATTGCATCGCACGTCATTTTCAGCTACTAACCTTTTATTGCCGCTTCCATTTTAAAGGAAACGCTTCTAGTTATGTTTACATAGATAGTTGGCGAGCATTCCCATACGTTTATATCGTTTGATTTTGTCTTTGCGCGTATGAGTCATGTTATCACTAAGTCTCTTTTCATTCTTTCTTTATCCTCTACGATGATTGTAGGCACGTGTATCTTGAATATCTTGGTGTCTATTTTTATTCTGAGGAGTGTGGCTGCAATTGCGTTTTTTAATACTTTTTTTTAACTATGTTAAAACCATAATCTTTTAGCTTCCTTTTAATTTTTGGAGTGGGGCTTTCATGTGAGAATGAAATTATTAGTGACCCGTAACTACTGTAGATATCCTTCCGAATAGGTATGGTTTGAAATAGTTAATGTCAATGTGCGCAGCAAGTAACTCTTGTTCGTTTTTTTTTATTTTTTCTTATTGTTTCTTTGACGTTTTTTTGACAAAAACCGCTGATATTACGTCGTCTTAGTGCAGAATTTTTTTTTTAAATTCCGATATTGGAATACTGGTGGAGCTGTTAATTTTTATTTTATGGTTTGGAAGGTTTCGTTTGTTTTCTCTGTTGTTGTCCTCTTTTGAAGTTGTTCAGACTATTACTTGTCTTGGCTATTTTGGCAAAATCTGTTATAAATATTCTATTGTCGTTTGTTGGTATCGGATAACATTTTATGGTATCTAATTAGGTAGGTGACCTAAGTATCTTATTTCGGATTTTAGGAAGTGACACTTTTCGCCTTTTAGGTTTAAAGGTGTAACCTTAGATGATTATAATGTGCACATATAAAATTACTTCCGAACCTTGTCCAAATAAAGCTATCGACAGACCAAAGCTGCGTAGGTTAGCATGAGAAGAATTATGGTGGTATAAGACCAGTAGATAATTTCTGGGCTTATATCCCATGTTTTGCTGTAAAGATACTGACAGGCAAAGATTGCTGTGGTCGCCTTTTCCGTTCGCCTGCTTAAATGAGGATGTCAGGTTAAACTTCTATTGAAGTAGACACCGAGGTTTGAATAGTCAAAGCACCACTTGTGGAGTGTGGGTTTTTTGGACCCGCTCTGCTTCTGAGAGACTATTTATGTCTTCACGGTGCTGCCTACAGTTGGCCTGCGTCGACCGCCTCGCTTCGGCGTTATATGTGGCCAGGACTTCCTTTTACTTAGCGCAATCATGGACTTTTAGCCCTGTTCAAAAATTTTCTGGCCTGGGATCGGAGCTTTTGAAGTCTCTGATTCCACCAAGGCACGTCCTACGTAGACTTTTTGTTCGTCAGAGGACAGCTTTCTTGTTAGGGTTTTATAAGTGTGAACAGAGCATCTGTGTGTCAAGTTTAATAGCCTCCACATTGTTAGGGGAGATGCAAAGACGTGTTCCTGTTTTCAAAGAGTACAAAAGGCAAAACGCTTCCCAATTTGTACATTTGGGATCTCTATAAGTTTTACAAAACTCCGCAACGGCCACATTGCCGAACCATATATGCTGATGATCCGACAGTGGGACCTCGCTTGATACATGCGATGCCAAGATAGAGGAACTCAGGTAGAAGCTGCTCAGATTAAGATCTAACATCTCCTCCCTGATTGTATTTCTGAAAGTGGGCCTACCTCGGTTTAGAATAATCAGTGAAGGATTTCCCTCGAAGAAAAACGTCACAGCTCAAACTGCCACTACATTTCCCATTATGAACTAAAAGTGGAAAGAAGATTATATGGTTTCCCAGAAGCAGGGCGGCTCTAAGCTACTTAGGAAGGAGTGGGTGTTATAAACCAACTTAGCTTTTTTGCTGCGCAAGCCTTGAATAGCGCCCGCATTTATCCAGGGCTCTTGAATGAGGGCTACGTCGAGACCCCCGCTTGTGAACCTTTTCCTAAGAAACGAAGAGGTGGTGGATGTGTGTTCATGAATTTGTGTGGTCTACTTGTTTCGTATATGCATAATATTTGTGTTCGAAATTATTGTTTCTTCATATTATAGGGCGATGTAGAATGCTTCTGAAAACACTTTGAATTATGCAGCAAATATAATGACGTCATATTGACCATTTTAGGAAACTTTGAAACCATATGTGTCATTCGTCTGTTGTATAATCCTTTGCTTCACTTGTCACCGTGGTTCGTATGTCTTGAATTTTACTGATTTCAGAAATGAGCTGGCGAATTTTGATTTTATAGATAGCCATGTTCCCTTGTACTATTGTAAAATGTAACTGCGGGAAGTCTGCAGTAGATTTCAATTTTCATTCTAGCTGGATTTTTTACCCTGCAACATTATGTACTAAGTTTGCGCGGAAGTATGCAATATCCAGAAGAATTTGAGATAGACACACATTTTATTATACCGAGTGATTCAAACAGCGATATTGATGTCGGCTATAACCGCCGGACACATTGCAATCGAGAATTTTTGTAGAAAAGTATATGAAACCAAGCAGGCAAATCTGTAGATTTCGTACCATTTAGTACGCATGGCACAGTAGAAAAACCTAACTTTAACATATGTATTAGAAACAAATTAAAGAGAAACGTGACGAAAAAAGTCGAAAATCCATCCTGTTCTACTACCTTATCAAGGTTCGCAAAACCAAAGTCAAAGTCAAGTATTTGCAAGTGGTTACAAAATTGCAACACATCCGTCCGCGTTATGAACATCAAAATCTTATACTTTCGATATGACAGATCCAACGGAAATCTTGAAAGCAAATACAAGCAATATAATACCGACCAGACTAACTGCTTAAAAGAAACAGACGATAAATTTAACTATTGGTACTTATCCTAAATGCGTCCAAGAATTTATTTTTTTTGGAATATTTAATGATAAAAATTATAAAAATTCTAATAACATTGGTTTTTATATTTTATCTGTGATTTGTTGTACGTAACTATGCGTCATTTGGACCGTTCTTAGCGTTTATTAAGTCATTAAACGCAATGAAAATATTTTAAAAAAGGCGAAATTTGCTTTTCTATGCTTAAATCTAGACTGGCTTCAATTACAGTCAAACGCTTTGGTTTTCAAGGAAAGTCATTTTGTGATATTAAGACAACGAACCTCTATTGCTCCTGATCTCAATTTACATACAGGGATAGGTACGGATAATTTTAATTTTTGACCTGAACACTATGATGGCTGGATGGACTTGATTTCGAAAGCGATACTTTTTCGGTGTTTTTTCTCACAATTAAACTAAGCAGATATAGAAAATCGTAACTATCTAACATTCATACAAACAAGTTTAAAGCAAGATGTGCAGTCAAAGCAGACTTCAGACTTTAGTTCTCATAGCACACACGCAAACACATTAACCAAAAAAAATGCAAAACCCAAAATAAGTAATTCAGCTTCCCTTTTTTCTCTCTTTTTGTCATAGTTCCATATGAGCAACCAAACTTTTTCGCCTTGTATTTGTTTGTTTTAATCACCTTGGGATTGATATTCTTATAATAAACATGATGTTACCCCAAAAAGAAAAAAAACGTATTTATATGAACAATAGCCCACATACCACTAGAAGGCCAGGTGCATTTTTCGGCTGGCACTGTTACAACTTCAAATAGGATTTTCTAAAGGTTTTTCTCCTCTCCCACACCACCGAAGCTATAGCGATAACATCGACCAGACCACCGCACAAATCGTAAGCGCCATATGCGCTAAACCCGAATGAGACAAACATGTAAAGCCTAATGAAACACACAAAATATCTTGTATAACGCAATAGGCAACGAGAATATTGTCTGTTCATATGGTCAAACTGAATACGTCATCTGGCCAAAGAGGCACGTGGTCTTCGATCCAGTGATATGTCTACCCATCTTGCATATAACCAACTCTGTAACGACTGTACATAAGTACACGGGAAGCTCACAATGCCGAAATCTGCAAAAACGCGAAATTGGTGATGAGAAATGGGTCAGTATCACAGCAACAAATTAGAAGTGGAAGATGTTAACGGACGCCACTAGCAAAGTATGTACAATCTTTACTGTACCCTGTCCCGGGTTATTCCAATACCAACTTTGGCCCTCGAGTTTCACTCCTACCGCTTTTTCCAAACACTGTAGACAAAACCGTAGCTCTGAATTGAAACCATTTGCCTTCGCGCATGCAGACGATATAAATGTTGCAAATGGAAGCAGACGTACAAGCAATATCTCAACAAAGTACTTCAGCGTGCGAAAGTAGCGCCACTTTATTTAATAGAGAACTAAAATATTACAAAGACCTAGTATCGAAAATAGGCAGAGACCCTGATAATGAATGAAGAGCCGAAATCAACTATTTTATGGTAAAGAAATTGTACGCTGTGAGTCAGAATATTAACAGATTGAACATTTTTTTTCCTGCTTATGTAATAAATCTTTTAGAAAAGTCTGGTTTTTTTCCAATTTTGCATCGACGTTTGGCCTTTTCGCCCGATCCAGCCACATGTGTAATTAACTAACTTATGTATTTAGGTGTTTATGCGACCCTAATTATCGTCACTTAATCGTAGGTAATTGGAGCGCTTCTTATTAATTTTTAATTGCCTATCTGTGTTTGTCTAATTAACTAATCCGTTTTTATTAACTACAAAAATGAGGAACAGGCCTAATAAGTTTAATTTAACAAAAATAAAACCATAGTTCAAATAACGGGCAATAACGTCGGAAGACAATAGTGACCTCTTTCACATTGAAGAGTGCAATATCAACGTTATTGTTAAATTATTATTTATTTATTATATATTGCCAGGTTGTCCTTCACGGCCGCGAACTTTCTTGGTTAAAAACTTATCGGTTTTATACCCATCACCAAACAATAAGGAGTATATTAATTTTCTCAAAACGTTTCTTATTTACCTTATTTATGACGAAGGTAAGTGAAGTCGAATAAGATTCAAAATGTTAGTTGATAACTTTAGTGAACAAAATAGTGAAGGATAATCAAGCCGGAACAAACTAAAAAACACAGGTCAATTATAATAATAATAACAATGTAATAATAACAAAAAATGTTAATAAATTGTGCACATATATCATAAACTATAGTAACTATAGTAAAAGAGAATTTAATAAACTTCATTTAAAGCAAAAGAGACAGTGCATATTAATTTTTGCAAAAGTCAATTCAAATAAGAATGGTGATACGATGCAATATGGCAAGAAAACAGACAAGTTTTATTTTGCTATAATCTGGGCACAAGTTATGTTTAGTATGTTATGTATGTTTTAGTTAACTAGCTCTGTTTTAAAAGGTATATCTTGAGAACCATTTATTTGGAAGTAATGTGTGCCGTTGGCCAATCGAAATTTAATTCGAACACGTAATTGAAAAACAAAAGACAAATTTGTAGTTTGTTTGTTTACAATAATACAATCCATAACAAGATCACAAAATTGTACACATATATTATAAACTATAGTAACTATAGTAAAAGAGAATTTAATAAACTTCATTTAAAGCAAAAGAGACAGTGCATATTAATTTAATGTTCAGATTAAATTTCTTTTTGTTCATTGCGATGTATTTAGCACAAATTTGGTCATGTTTGTTGTATAAATGTATCTATATCCTAATACAATAATTAGTTATCACCCGCCAATCGTAACGCATTCGGGTAGAAGTTCAGGTGAGATTTTTTTGTACATTTGAATTACCATATTTTAACTGAAAATTTATTCAATAAAAAAATGCAAAAACCATTATCCATCATAACAAGGGCAAATATATATGCTATAAAAGGAAGAAACGAAAAAAATCGAGAAACATTGATTAGCAACGTTTTTCAAAAATCTTTTTATTCAAACAATTGCATACGTTTTTGCAAAAGTCAATTCAAATAAGAATGGTGATATGATGCAATATGGCAAGAAAACAGACAAGTTTTATTTTGCTATAATCTGGGCACAACTTACGTTCAGTATGTTATGTATGTTTTAGTTAACTAGCTCTGTTTTAAAAGGTATACATTGAGAACCATTTATTTGGAAGTAAAGTGTGCCGTTGGCCATTCGAAATTTAATTGCAACACGTAATTGAAAAACAAAAGGCAAATTTGTAGTTTGTTTGTTTACAATAACACAATCCATAACAAAATCACACAAACGTAAGCAAAAAAAAAAACAATTAGGGTAAAATTTTTGATGAGCTAATTTTTTCTTTTTAATCAGCTTCTATAAATAAAACCCAACTTTTTAATATAAAAATAAAAATGGATTTTTCTTCCCCATATTTTCATTTCATTATAATTTAATTTGAAAGTGCAGTGTTGGTAGTTATTTGCTCGCTTATTCGACTCAACTAAGAATCCTCCTGCAAAATGTCCATACCATCGTCAAAATAAGATTCGGGGGATGCAGAAGTTAAATCCTGAATTTCTGAATTTTGCAATTTATAATGCACGCAAATCTCGTTAGCCGCTGCATAAATTTTGCAAACTCTCCCATCTTCCTTGAGTTATACCTGCTTCTCCGTTCTTTTATTAAAATACGCGATCGATGGAAAATATAAAACTTTATTGTATTTTTTGTTATATTTTATTTATATTTTCAAAAAAATTAATTTAATTCTATGCACCATATTTTAAGGGCCCTAAAAGTAAAGTGTCTAGCTCGCCGTAATTGGGGGGTCCATAAAAAAATTTGCCCTATAGAATTTTTATACTGAAGTGTAGTATAGTGAAAGTGTGGTGTAATGTGTAAACTTACTTCGCCAGCCAATGATCATTCAAACAAAATTAGTTTTCAAACATATTATAAATTAAACAATAAAAAAAATAGGTGTTTATGACAATATTTATGATAAAATAATAAAAAGATTTTAAAATTAAAACTAAATAACAAACTTATATAACAATAAATATTAACTCACCGAAAACCAAACCTCGCGGAATGTGCATTCGTAGTTAATAAACAACAATTTTTATAATTTTTTAAATAAAAATAAAATTAATCAATTAAATAATTCTGAACAGGTTGTGTAGATAGAGAGTTTATTTATTTTTTTTTTTTTCTTAAACACCTCGTTTCATTGATTTGAATTGACACCGAAATCGATACTGAAATTACATGGTGTCACAAATGAACATTCCGCTGGCACTTCGCTCACAATCCGAGTCTTAATCATGGACTTGAATATATTGAGATTTTTATATTGAAATTGATGATGTTGCCTTTTTTTTATTTATATATTTTTTTTTTTGACAAATTGTTTTTTTTTTTGTTTCATTCAAATTTCAATTTTAGCAAGAATTGGCTTCTCTTTTACCAACTCATAAACACCTCTTTTATCCTAATGAAATTCATTTAACGAGGTTTTGTTGCGGAATTTATTAGATAAACTTTTTACAATTTCTTTTTGAAAATTTCTCCTTAACCAATTTTCAATTTTAGTAGAAATCTGCTTCCCTTTAGATAAAATTTTGATCGCCGCAATCAATGAAAATTTTCAAATTTTGTAAAAAATCTTTTTCCCGATTTTATATTCCTTCCACACAAAACGAATCGAATCAGCTCATAAACACACTCTCTTCTCTTAATGTAATTGTTTTAAGAAGGTCTCATGCGGAATTGTATTCGATAAACTTCTTGGAATTTTCTTTTTAAATTTTTTTCACTTTTCTTCCCAAAAAAAAAACTTTGGCAACCTGCTCAACCAATTGTTCTCTCTCTTTTTTTTTTTTTTCAAAAAAAGTCACCCATCCGTTAATCCCGAAAAATTTTTTCCTTCTATTTTCTTTTTTTTTCTTTGTTTTTTTGAGAACCAAAAAAAACTGTCGTTCAAAGAGCAGGGTTCCCTTTGCCAAACAAAAAATCTAAAAAAAAATCCTTCACTGCTTTTCTACAACTAACCTTACCATACACCAAGATTGATGATGCACAATTGATTACAAGCCTTAGCGAATTAAGAGCATTGATGGGCCAGTTGGAGTAAAAATCAAAAAAAGAAAAAATTAATGTCCTTCCTTAACAATTCTGTTCGGAATTTATTTGATACTTCAAAATTTGCTAACTACGGAAATTTTCAAAGTCCCATAAAAAAATTCTCTGAGCAAAACTTAATATAACCTGCACACTGTTGGAAAGGCTATTAATGGAGCATTCACTCTATCCTAGTTTCATTTTTTCACAGGACATGGTTTGTCCACAGTAACTAAGCAAACTTTCGCTGTATCAACCTCATTTATGACATAGTATAAAAATACTGACTTTACAAATATTAATTAATTTACATAAATACATGTTTTGTTTATTATATTTTGTAAAAAAATTTTCCAAAAATTTCGTTTTAACTGAATTTTGACTTAAATTCCTTCGAGACTTCGTTTTATAGAATTCGGTTAAGGGCTTAACAGAGCTCTGTAAAAAAAATTTGGGTTTTGTCTTTGCTAGTTATATTTAAATATAACTTCACACCCTTTATTTAATAACTGAAATAAATATATATATATACATGCTAAATATTCAAAACAATATACAAAAAAAATTTGAAATTTAAAAAAAATTATGGTAGAAACATGAAGGATTTAACAAAATGCTTCGTCATGAAATCATTTAACATCTGGTGAAGGAGGGAATTGAGCTTTTTCTTTTTCAGCTTTAGGACTTCGGCGTTTAACGACCTATCCTTGCGGACTTTCCCCTTACTAATTGGTTTTGCTCACCTTTTAATTGTTGGGAGGTCTCTTGAAAGTGTTTTCGTTATCGATTGGCTCTTTGAGCAAATCGCGTGGGTCAAATGAAGAGTTCCTCTCTTGCTTCTCAATTTGCCAGATGCACCTAATGAAAAGAAAAAAATTTTAATATTTTTAAATAATAAATCACATGCGTGCACTCTCTTACGCTTCTTTGCTGTAGTCGACATATTTTCCTCAAACGATACCTCTGTTACCGTGGTTTCTAAACACACAAAAACAATTACAAACAAAGAAAATTGCATAATAAAATTTTACTCACCGGATGGAGAGAGAAATGCATCATTATCGACAGATTTGACCGGAGCGTCAAATTTCAGTGCCCCTTTAACTCCTTTGACTGCTGTCTCTAAATTTCCTAACTCAGCAAGTTTTTCCTCCCCTTTACTTCTTCCTTCTCCGCCGCACAAGTATGGCAGGAATATTGGAATGGAAATAGTAATTGACTTTGATTCCGCCAACTTTTCGGTGTTTCGTTGGGGAAACCTATTGAATTTAATTTGCAGCCTGTATCATCTCATAGCCCGCTTAGCTTTTCGCGGCAGCTTTGGTAGTAGTTCTGCGCCATCTCAGAACGGTTCTCAATGAAATGCAGCAATTTGCTCAATTGTTCCTTGAAAATTAACGTACAATCGCAACCATTCATTATTAAAAAGAGTTAATGCAAACAAATTAAAAAGAAACTTACATTTTTTTCTTACGTCATTGCACAGTGTTAATATAACATTAATATAACATAGTGTTAATGATGTGTATAACTTCGTAGGAGGATCGTCGTCGGCGAGGCAAAAGCATGCGAACACGAAAAGGCATATTTATAAAATGCGCTAAAAATTACTTACACACTTTTTTTTATAACTGATTGTTATTTTTGAAAATTGATTTATTCTTTTTTTCTGATTTATTCACAAAATATTTGTGCATTTATAGTTGGTTTGTCTGTTTGTCTAGCAGAGGGGAAAACCAGCTAGTTCAAATTTTGACCGCCACAAGTAAATATAGAAGAAATTTCTCTCTTTTCTGCTTTTCATTCACATATGAATGATGACGAAAATCACACGGAAGCCTGACGCGATCGAGTCAAAAACGTTCATTATTTATAGACTTGATCGAGAACTGAAGTTAATATCCAGCTCATACTAACACATATTAGAAGGAGATACTTCTGAAATTAAAGTAATTGCGCAAACATTGGTGGTGTATTCACTATTGATTTACAAACTTATTTTCCCATTAAGCTTGAGCTAGATGGAATAAAAAGTAAACTATCTCTGCCTACCATCCCACCTTAATTAACTCTAATTGGATTGTTTGTAAAAATTACTTATTTATATTTTAAAAAAAAACAACGAAAAAGTATTTATATGTGTGTATTATTGGTATGTATATTGTTGTGTTGTTGCTCTCGATTCTTTTTTTTAGTTAAATATTTTTTATGTTTTTCTGAATTAAGTAAAAAAAAAAAACCTCCTGGCAAAGTTTGAAAGAATGTAAACAACGTTCAATTAATGTCGCCACCTAGGACACTTGCCTTTTCTTGATGCCTGTAAAAGACCAAATTGTAGTGTAGCGTGGGCTACGTGGGGTAAATCTCATACGTCGATCCATTTGGCATTCCATTCGTCAATTTATAGCGTGTTAGCATCTTCAAATTGGCTCCATTTTAACCTAGAGGTCTTTCGGCTTTACTTCCGAATGAAAACATGAAAATTTTGTTTGGCCATTGAGGCCAGTTATATGCTTAATTAAGGGACTCATTCCTCGGTATTGTCCGCGTAATACTAATTCGTCAATTCTTCAAACCTTAAAAAAGTAAATATTTCTTCATGTTTCGCCCTCCCATGGTTTAACAAGGCAATTAAATATTAAAAAAATAGGAAAAACCAACTTTTAAAAAAATTTATGAAAATTGAAAGATTTAATGACCTCAACCAGATTATACGCTTACTACTTACATATTTTATATAGTTTTTACAAAATGCCAAAGAAGGTAAATTTATATCAAATAGAAAAAACTACATGAGGAAGAAATTTATCGTTTGATTATAAAAAAAAGTGGAATAGCTTTTAAATTTTTTTAAGCATTTTCTTTTGGCTAAGCTAATAATTCTATCATTTCTTAAAACAATAGATCTAAACCTATTCGTGTTGTCGTGTGTTCACTTCGCCGATTGAAAACGACGATTCTCTCATCAAATTATAAATGTTATAAATTATAAAAGTATGTTGTTTACTTAAATTTATTACGGATAAATTTAAAAATTTGTAAAATGAAAATATAATAATGATGTCGACTAAAAAAGGAATTGAATGTAGTGGTTTTGCTTGGTTTAAAAACAGTTTTCTAGTTTCCAGTTGAATAAGACGAATTATTAAGGTTTTTTTAAGTTTGCTATTGTTTTTATTTTGATTAAATATGTTAGAAATAATCGGGAAACATTAACGATAAATCTAAAAAGGCTCTTTCAAAACCTTCTTTGCAAATTTTTAATTTCGTGGCTAAGTCAACCTTCTTGCGTCAGTAAAGTTTATTTTCGTTTTTGTTAATTATTTTATTTTAATTTTTTGTTTTGACTCGGATGTAAACAATTTTGTTTGGAATTTATTTTGTTCTCAATTTGCAGCTGTTTTCCCTTGTAAATGCAACTTGAAACAACAAATACTATGTAAGCACCACCAATGGAAGAGTGTATTTAGCAGATGTTATGCCTATGTGGTTCCAAAAAACTGATAATAATCAACCAATGCTGAATGGTATCACATACTCGAAGCGAAAATAAACGAAAACATGCACTGGCTATCAGATATGTGATTATCTCCCTGCTTGGTGTACGTAAAACACAATGTAATAAATTAAAAATCCATTTACTCTAAAGTGCCAAACACAACTTCCTCAAAAATGCTTATGATTTTTATAGAACCAATATTTTACTGCTTAAATCACATTTTTAATATATTGTGCTCGTCTTTTCTGCTGGGAATATTAAAATCTTACTGTCATCGTTCCATGATGTATTAAACCTAGCTATATCTGCATCCTTTCCGATTGAGCAACATCGCCCTCGAAGCAAGTGCCCGCCATAAAAAGAGAACTAGATATTATAAAAATAAGAAAAACAAACTTTAAAAAAATTTATGGAAAGTGATCTGCTTTGGCGTATTCTGGTGCTAGGCATACATTCAATTCAACTACTAATGGAGAAATCTGCTTGCGATTCTCTATTAAACGAGAAATCTGTTTGCGCTTCTCTGTTTGCGCTTCTCTGGCTCCGAGTCCTCTAGTGATATTGAAACGCAAATCTCTTTGCTGAATACTCCCGGCAAACTTTGTCAACTACTCATTCCGATCTAACTGTAAACTATTCGTATCCGATATCTAACTGGGATTCGATTTCTAATTTGGTCACTTCAGAAAATGACGTTTGGGATGGTTTAAGGTCTCTAAAATATAGTCATGCTCTGACTAGCTGTGTGGTGTTATTTTATACTAACTAATTGATTTTTCCCAAGTAATAAATTCTCTAGTGCGTATTCGCGGCGCGTCATGCAGCTGCCGACCGACGAAAAAGATTAGCAGAAAAAGAGACAAAGAAAAACACAGTTGCACATTCGCGGCGCGTCATACAGCTGCCGGCCGAGGAAAACGACTAGCGGAAAAGCAAGTTAACGGATTAAACACGAAGCCGTGAAGTTAGGTAATAGTAACATACTTCTAAAAATGTATATAAATAGACTATTTGCGGAAGGCAGAGTTAGTCGGACAAGAACAGTCAGTCGCACGAGAACATTCGAGTCGAAAAAGAATATTAGAGTTGAGAAGTCGAGAGCATTGCCAAAGCAGAATGTAAATAATCTCTTAAAGAAATAGATTGTAAATAAGCAAACTTGAAGTTAAAAGAATTTTGAAGCACATTTCTCTTGAAAATAATATCCACGAACTAATGATACGGGCCGTATCGAAAAGAGCGAAGTTCATAACAATAACAATATAATTGTTATGGGTACTTTTTTATTGTTATAAAGGGAAAAGGGAAAGGAAGGAAATAACAATCTCCTTATATTAATGAAGTAATTTAAACGAATGAGCGAAATAATAATCGTGAGAGGAATGTTGAGGGCTTCGAACACAAACTTCCGGGTCTCCACAACACAAATTCCTGAAGCTGAACAGAGACCAATAGGCAGGGTGGGTGAGGAACAAGCTCAGCGGTAAGTCTCCAATTGCTTAGTGAGAGTTTCGTCTATCTGGTATTCGGTAAAGCGGCAAATGCGTGTAAATTCTTTGGTGTAAACGTCCTAGGAGTGTGCGTGAATAAGATATATAAAATCCCCCATACATCTTACGAACTAACTATCTCAGCTGTGGAACGTATGCTCACCTCATATGCCTCCATTTCTCTTCAAGTGTGTAATGAACGTTCCGGGTAATGTTGACCTCTTCAAAGAACATGGAATCACTCAGTTAACTATTCACGTTACTAATAATCTTTTGCACAATTAAGCAAGAACAATTTGCTGCTATAACCCAACTGGTTATAGAATATTTCCATTCAAATGTTTAATAATGGATAGAACAATGAAGAACAATGCTTCAAGCCGTTTGTTGAAACTGTGTAACAGGTGTCATTTGGTAGAAGCTTATTTTTGATTCCGGCTAGCTCATGACGTTATTACAAAAATTGCTGACTGCAGACTCCGTTGATGGAGGAGAACGGCTTGCCTATCCGTCACGTCATGGTTCGCTCCATATACCGCCAACTGACTCTGCAGCTATCCCTTCCCAGCACATAACTTTTAGTATTTCAGTGTTTCATTTTTGTTCGGCATTAACCATAACCAAGATGTTTTTAACTTAACTTCATGACAGGCTTACGCGCACCTGACGTTCCTGTCGCACGTGACCGCCTTCCGATATTGTTTTGAAGCAAAACATGGTTCCAATCCACAAAAGAGAATAGAAAGAACCTCTTTCACTTATTGCAATTTCTTCCGCTTCTTCTTGTACATATTTATTTCGTGCAAGGCCACTTCGTGTAGTGACTTAGTGTAACAACATTCCCAACACGAAACGTTTAAACTTTTCAATCCTCATAGTTTTTTTTTATAAGAAACTCTTTAGAAACGTCCACATCTATACGATCGCTGTTATAACAGTTTTTTATTTATTTCATCTTTCTTTTTGTGCTTCTTACATTAATGTGTTGCGTAAAACTCATGTAAATAAAATAGATTTCCACATTTTTTTGTAGACTGTGTCAAATTGTTTGCTTAATTTCTTCTCTTAAGATTATTATTACTGTGATTACAGTTTGTTCATAAAAGTTTCATCAAGTGTATTTTTTCGTTCACAACTTAAACGCTGATATTTTGTCTAGTATATTCTCAATTTATTTAGACTTTAAAGGTTTGTCGTGAGATACATTCTTATTATAAATATATTTGTATTAATGACTCTTAGGTCATCACATTTTTTGTTAGAAGTGGTTTTTCAAAAAATTTTAAGAGATGAATAATCAATTTTTGTGTTTTACGAATTCGTATTCGTTGTTAAATTTTGTACCGCCTATTCTCCTATGTCTCTGATATTCAAAGGCAGGCTTATTTTTCCTTCTTGTTTGGATTGTGGCTATCTAGTGTACCGATGCTTGCTTCCGATTTGCAAGCTTTAAATGAGTTCCATTTCAATTATTACCTATCAAATTGTCTCTGATTTTTACAAAGAACGAAAAAGCGACAACCAATGGCCGAAAAAGCTATACTAACTATTTATCCGCAACAGAAGATGTAGACAACTCCACAAATTTATTTACTATGAGCATAACAGACACTCTTCAACGTTCAGTGTCCAAAAAATTTCTTACGACTAATTTTCTTACACATCGCAACCATGTACTGAACTTAATCAGAATTAGAAATTTTTATAGAAATTCTTATCGCCAACAAGTAGGCGATGTAAACAGTCTTAACTACGTGTCTCTAGTGAAGAGTGAAATCTTCGTATTTAGAAATGTATTATGGGATCGTAAAGTAAATACTTTAGGAAAGTGAAGTAAGCCTTTTTATAATATAGGCAAATTGTGGCATAAAAAAAGCATTGTCATTCTGCCACTTAAGAATTGAGAGGATATTCCTTTTCTATGCGGGAGTACAAACCACGCTGTTGAAAAAGGTCGCGAGACTGGGGTCAAATTCAGTTCGTGTCTCAGGGGTAGATTGCATAATTTAATTATTAGTGTGTGAAACACGCCGAAGAAATTCTCGAAGTATGGATAACGCCGAAAATAAACCTTTAAAAAATATTCCCCATGAAGCAATCCGATTTTTCACTTCCATGCATCAAACTTCGATATTTTGCAAGCATTTGGAAACCACCGTTGATGTAGACGGTTTTCGTCCTATTAATCGCTTCTGCTATGTAAGCAAAATATTTGAAAGTATTATTAAAGTGTCAGCGTAATGCTTGCCACCAGCTGGTACGCGTATGACGCCATGTTAAAAGCAAATTTGAGATTAAGCAATCCACTAGTTTGATTCTTTGCTAATGTTTAAAAAGCATTTGACTCTGCTTGGTATAATGTTCTGAGTTTTAAAATGCTATCACTTGATTTTTCGTTCCTTGATTTTAAATTAATCCGAAGCTTTTTATCTGGATGATATTTTTGCGTTCTTGTTTAGATGACCGTTCTGATATCCTACAGGTGTTTCACAAGAATGCTTTGTAGTTAACTAGCTCCACATTGCGATTACTACAATATGTAACTATCTCAATAAATTGAAAATAATGTTAAATGCAGATAAGACGCAACCCATTTTTACTTGAAAAAGGAAGACTTTGCTTGAGATTTATGTATGGCTTTATCATTCGTAGTTAATTTCAAAAAAATAATGAGAAAATAAAAATTTTAAGGTTGTTATACGTCATACAAACGTAAAATTAAGCAAAATTTTTGAAAAAATTTAAAGGAAGTGAAATTATTATTATTATTATTATTATTGTTATTATTATAATTTTAGACTAATGAAATAATTTCTTAGACTAAAAAAAAAGACATTGAGCACTAGCAACACAGGCTATCGGCTCTAATTTATAAAAGTATATTAGATATTGACCCTAGTAGTTTTAATAAAGTAATATATTGAATTAATATTCTGTTCTGAAGCTGATTTTAGAAAGTCCAAAGGATTAATCGTTTTAAATGCAATTCTTCCAGCCAAGAAAATGTTAAGGCAGTTGCAGAGAATGTGCTTTATGGTAAGAGTTTGTCCACAACTGCAGATTGGGGAGGAAGATTTCTTCAAGATCCCTTAGTGAGTTGCAATTGTATGCCCAAGGCGAATTCTCGAAAATGTTTGGATCTTGATTTTCTCAACATTTGTTGGGTATAAAGGTGGAATTAATTTAGGGTTAATAGAAGAGTAGTGCTGATGATGGTATCGTAGATTTCCTTCTGTAATTTTCTCTTTAACTTTACCTCCAATGTATCTTTGAAGATCCAACTTTTCTATGACATCTTCCACAATTAGGTATGCAGAAGCAGCATACGTTACCGCTCGATCAGTCTGCTCATTTCCCAGTGAACCGATATGACTAGGAACGCATAACATTTTAATTTTTCCGCCGGGTGATGTAATTATATTCCTTAATTTGCTGATGGTGCTCCATCTCGAAGTCGAAGTATTCCGAATAGTTCGTAATACGAACGAACTGTCAGTAACAATGACGGTTTTAAGTTTGTTTTTATGGGCAAGGTTCGCAGCGTGAAGGATAGCTCTGAGCTCGGCTGTCAAAGTTGAAGTACTTTCGTACTTTCGCGAATATATGTGATTGAGAAGAACCTGTCCTGAAGCATCTACCATGGCACAAGCAGGAGGCAGACCAGAAGATTTTGAGCCGTCTGTGCATAAAAGATTCTAACCAATACTCTCCAGTACTTGGGTTTTTTCAACTAATAGATTTCTGAAGACCTAACTTGGAGTATCTTCTTTCTTATGCGTAGACAGCGAGATGTCAAAAGAGCAGTCTTTCAAAATCCATGAAGGTTTATTATTAAAATAGCGGAAAATTTTTAAGGGAATGTCCAATTCCTTTGCGACGTACAAACGGTAGCCAATTGCAGACGGTGACTTTGGAATTTTCTTCGGAATAATAATCTTTCTCACATCATCACCGAGAATAGATTTGTTTGAATTAAGAAGCTTATGGACTACTTTAGCTTTTAATTTATAAAGTCTATTTTCTAAAGTTGGGAGACCAGTTTCAACTATAATATTATTTATGGGCGTCGTCCGAAAAGCATAAGAACTTGCTCTGAGGGTTTGGTGTTAAAGCGGTTTAAGAATGTTGACATTAGATTTGCAGCTATTGCCATAAATTTTGGAAGCGTAGTCAATCTTTTGGTAAGATCGGCAACAGTGTTAACGTACGCGTGGCTTTTCCAAGCAACGTACTGTATGAAATTCACCCTTGTTAAAATAGAATTTTTTAACCAAAGACAGTGTGTTTTCCAACGAAAACGCGCACATCTGTTTTCGACAAATATGCATTTTTTTGATTTTTGTATAGAAATTTTAGCGCCTGACGACTTTGCCCATGTGGAGATCTCTCGTCCAATAGATTCGAGGATGTTGATTGCCTTCGTGCTAACTTTTTCTTTTGTTAAAATGTACACATCGCCCGCGAAGAGACAATGCTCGATTCTCGGTACAAAGCGTTCGTTCAAAGCGATCTGGACCAGCGTGACGGACGGAGGAGATCCTTGTGGAATGCCATTCATTAGCGGAAAGGAATCAGAGAGATGATTGTTAATTCTAACTTTAAACCGCCCATGTGACATGAATGATTTGATGTAGTTGAAGAACTTGAGTACAACATTGCATAATTTAAAGAGTCTTAAAATAACATGAGGACCAACTCTGTTAAATGCTTTTTCGAAATCAATTGAGAGAATTGTTACATGATTCCGTTTGGAAATTGCTTTGCTCGTAGAATAATCAATATGTAACAGAGCGTCAATGCACCCTCTACCCCGCTTGAAACCAACTTGTTGCTTTGTAATCAGGAGACTGGGACTCAAGAAACCAGGATAATCTAGATGCCATAATCTTCTCTAACGCTTTTGAGAGGCAAGATAAAAGAGAGATTTTGCGATAATTCCATGCGATGGAGACATTTTTTGATTTTGGAATTGGAACAACTGCTGCCAGTTTCCACGTGTAGGGTATGTGGCCAGTTAAAAATGCCCTATTATATAGGTCCAGTAATTTCTTTTTACTTGAATTAGAAAGAGCACTGATCATTTGATATGAGATATGATCTAGAAAAGGTGTCCTATCTTTCGATTTGGAGAGACAACTTTCAAGTTCTAAGGAAGATGTATAATTTTCCAGGAACATGGCACATCTGTCAAAAGCATTGGAAACAGAAATTGGAGTCCTTTTATTTTCGATGAAAGCACTGGAAAAGTTGTTGTCAGAGGAGTATTCGGATCACACTTTTTCAAAGTAATTAGAAATCTCATCTGCATCAGTTAAAGTTCCATTGAGAGTGCAGATGGCAGAGATTTCGTTCAGATTTGAAGTCCCATTAAGTCTGTTGCCTTTGTTCCAAACAACTTTCATTGATGTATTTCTGTAAATTCTTTTCGAAAAAAGTTTGAAACTAAGTGCCTTTGATTTTCGTAATTCCTTCCTGAATAGAGCATTGGCCTTTTTGTATAATTACAAATGATCATGATCAAGACATCTCTTAAAGCGGTGCCATAGATCCATTTTATTTTTCCTCAGTTTGGCAACTGATCGCGGCGTGATTGCTTCGTTCTTTTCTGTAAAGAGTAGTGCATTGTTTTATTTCTATTTCTTTTTGCGCGTAATTATTCGCATTTTCTTTAAAAGGCATATTATAAAGGCATCAAGTTAAAAGGTGTAAGAATTTTAAAAAAGAATTATAATTATCTTAATTTATATTAAAATTTTGATGTTTTTCATTTTTGGTGCTTGCATTGAGCATAAGTGTTTTTGATAATAGGTCTTTTTCGTGGTTTATTTTTCTTTTGGTGCTATTAGAGTTCTTCTCTTGCTCTTTATTTACCGTTGCTTACTAGTGTGAAATCTTCGTCTAACTTAAGAGAAAATTGTGGTGATTTTGTTTTTTCTCTTTTTTATAGTCTTTGCTGGTTAATTTTGATTTCTCTTATTCTCGTGTTCTCTTGTTACAGTGTCAACGTAACGGAAAAATTTTCTTAAATTTTTAGAAAAATTTAATG
>KK502965.1:12680-95550 GCA_000688735.1 Glossina austeni | reverse complement strand
AACAACCTAAAATATTTTATCATTTTTCTTAACTTTCGTTTGCAACTAGGTTCTGTACCTATTGTGGGTGTGGCTCTGTGGTAATTGTGTACATGCTTTTTTTCTTTTTTTTTCCTTTTATTTGTTTTATTGTACTTATACTAAGTTTTTTTAATAATAATTAATTTAAGATTTACTTTAAGAGTCATTTGAACTCGACTGTTGTTTGTTTTAGTTGAGTTTCTGTATAAGTGGAATGAATAAATAAATAAATAAATAAATAAATAAATAAATAACGAAAGCGTGTTGTTCCACCAAGGAATCCTAGCTCGTTTAAAGAAGTTGTTGGATTGGGGAATAGAGAGATGAGCAGTCGTGCGAATCGCTTTGGACATAATAGCAGCATCATGGTTGCAGTTCCCGTTAAAAGGCTTTGAATTCAGATATGATTCGGCCTATTTGGAGTAATTCATCCAATCCGCTTTATCTACGAGAAATTTGGCCTATTTAGCTGGAGTAAGGGACGACTTTGAAAGGTTAAAATCGATTATGATTGGAAAGTGATCACTATTATGTAGATCATCAGAAATAAACCAGGAAACCAAAGGAAGAAGTGAAGGAGAGCAACATGTTAAACCAATATATGAAAAGGTGTGATGAGTTGAAAAGTGCGTTGGTTTTCTATCATTTAAAATACAGAGGTTGCTTTGAATGAAGGACTTTTCTAAAACCATACCACGAGTGTTGTTCACTGTTGAGCCCCAGATGGAATACCAGCTGTTAAAGTCGCCGCATATAATTAATGGAGTGGAAAGTACGGAGAATGAGTTGTAGAGTTCTTGTTGAGAAAACGATTGCGAACGTTGGATATAAAGCGAAAGCACTGTAAATTTTATGTTTAAGATTATTTGTATTGCTACGGCTTATATGTTTGAGCTAAAATTTATGCGTTTGTAGGGTATACTTGATTTTATAAAAACACCAACACCTTGTTTGGAATATGAATTTTGATCAGCATTCGTGAAGTATCCAGTGTACGATTTGGGTGGAATAGGATTAAAAGATCTTTTACAATGCGTCTCTTGATGGTTGGATTAAAACCATTTATTAGTGAACGGAGTTCATCAAAATTATTAATAAGTCCTCTAATGTTCTATTGTAGAATTTTAAATACTTTATTTAATTGTAGTGACATAGAAAGGGAGTGGTATGTGGCTTAAGTTTCCATGTCATCGTCTCCGTCTGGAAGGTCGCTATAGCAATTTTGCGGGAGTAATTTGTTCTTACCAGCAGAATAATCTGTACTTAGGCGGTTGCAAGGGCAACCAATGCGCGCACGTTAATAATTTGAAATTGAAGGTTGATTAAGGGATGAAAGACTGCATTCATTACAACTTGTAATTTGTTGACTAGAGTTGAGCTGGTGGCTCTGGAGAAATTATTTTATTAGATTTTAGGATACGTGTTGTTGTTTTGACTTTTTCAATATTTGCTGTTGGTTTGATTTTTTCAATATTATCTTTGCCGGGTGATGGAACTGGTTTCGCAATGTGATTTTTGTTTGATGGTAGAACAGGTTTTTGATAGGAAGGAGTTGGAGTTAAAGGCTTATTAGGCACGATTTGCGAGGCAACAGCAGCGTAGGTATTTTGCTAATTCTTTGGGTTTCAGATGGATTTATTTCCCGGTATTTGCGTCGTGCTTCGTCCATGCTACAGAAATTTTCTGTTTTGATTTTTAGAATTTCGCGCATTTGTATGAAACGTGGGCATTGTTTGTCTAACGCCGAGTATTGATCGTTGCAATTTATGCAGAAGCTACGTGTACAGCTTTCAGCATGCGGAGGAAGACCACAGTTAGCACATGATGAAGCACTGGTGCACCTATTTGCCGTATGACCCAGGCGGTGGCAGTTTTTGCACCTCATGGGATTTGGAATGTAGAGTTCCACTTTGCATTTATACCACGCCACATCAACTGTTCGCGGTAACCGGTAGCAATCAAATGTCAAAATAACCCTTCCTGTAGCAGAGCGAGTTTTCCCGTCGTCGTTTAGTTTGGTAAATTTATAGACTTCAGTCACTCCTTGATTGCCCATTTCGCGGACAATTTCATCTTCCGGCACATGTTTTAAGCATGGAGCATAAACTACACCTTTAACAGAGTTCAGTTTTTCATGCAACTTAGCAGAAATAGCACATAAATTAGCTAATGATTTCGACTTTAAGAGCTTTTCGGCTGCGCGCGGGTTCCCAGCGAGAACAAGTAAATTCCCATCGCGTAGATTCGAAATCGAGTCTATGTATGTTGTAATGCTATCCAGGGCTTTTTTTATTGCAAAAAGGCTGATTTTGGGAAATTGTTACACTAGAATCAGTTGAAGCAATAACAATATATTTCTTGTCAATGGGAGTGATTTCATTTATTGGCAACACCGGAAAATCCGAATTTTCCATTTTTTTTCTTTGGGGGGATGTGTCAGATAATAGATGAAATCTATTTGACTGTTTATCTTGCGGCCCCGGGGCCATTATTCCTTACGGTTGCCTATAAATAATTGTTGAATTATTACTATAATATGTCCAAAATATTTGTTATCTTTTTTTACATCTTTCATGCTTGTTGTGTTTTACTCCTATAATATAAATTAAAGTTTCTTTATGTAGCTAATGCATTTTTAAATAAAATTGACAACTAAAAGAGCAAAACTAAAAAATTCGTTGTCATTCACCAATTCTGATCGGAAGTTCTTGGGTCGGTTTACAGCTATCGATATCAAGTGCTCACTCGATTCAAAAGACTTTTTTTCCTACCACCGTAGTGTGAAAAAGTTTTGTTATATATGTTGGACTTCATTGCAACTTTCAAGCGACTGTGCGTTTCTCAATCGTCCTTCATTCGATGTGGGCGTTATGTTTGTTGTCGAGTACTTCGATTTCGTAAGTCATTATTTGGTTGTGTCAATATAATTTTTAAACTTAGTATGCCAAAGAAATATTCAATACTTAATTATTTGTTTAGTTCTGTCTGAAACGAAGTGCAGTGATTTACCTAACAAAATGAGTGTTGTTGCTTTATAATATTATTAAATTATTTATTGAGCTAAAATAAATATTAGATATAATAAATATAAATTTGGTTATATGTCCAACTACACATAAATTAGCCTATGACAAAGTGTATCGAAACCAACCAATATTTCCCAGCTTCTTTGAGCAGGGACTTCTTCTTCAATGAAGTGTCTACTGTGCCGAAAACATAGTATACAGCATTATACAACAATATGTATATGCAATGTTTTTGATATTATATACATACATAACGTTTTCGACTATGCCCCTCCACTTTTATACGTACGCAATTGCGATATCATTGGTGAGTGGACAACCTTATAAATGCAAATAAATGAAAAAAGGAGAAAGAAAGTAAACAATCAGGTTGGGAAAACGGTATTCAAAACCAAGTATTATCAATTTATTAAAACATAAACTAGAGCAAGTAGAGTAAGTTTTTTAAAAGATCAATTTTTTTTACTTAATAGTTGCTTTGGAGCTTCTAAAGTATATGGAAAAAGCTCATTAAACGCATGAAATATTTTCGTTGAAATTTTTTGCTTTTTCTACAAGGGACCACTTGCGTAAAACGGCCTAATATTTTAATATTTTACCTGTTGATTTCTACCTTCTCTAATACACTAACAGGTCTCTTCAGAAGGTCTTTACGTTCATATATAACCGCTTCCAAACAAAAATACTTTAGCGCAACTTCAGGGAGACAACCGTTGGGCGTATACGAAATTGAGAGCAATTTGAAAACTTTCAAGGTTTTTGCTAAGAAATTAAAAGTTTGGGAGAAAGCTTTTATATTGATTATGAATTCCATTATTAAATTGTGCATTTTCTTAAAAAATTTTTCCATCATTTCGAAATATGTATAATACAAAACGTGCTATTCTCCCTTTGGCAGACACGGTTAACCAACCACCTTCGAGCTTAAAATTGTCCAAGAAAGCCAACGAGGAGGAACAGTTGAGCTTAGGAGGGCAGTTTCATGGTACTGAAATCGCAAACTAATAAAAAAATTCCTGTTGAAAAAAAACATGTCCAGACCACATGTCAAAACTTTATAAGCGTTTATCATGAAAAGCCAGTTTTTGAAATCGGCAAGCGGCATAGCTAACACAATTTTCATGTTCCTCATACTGTATCTTCAAAGCAAGGTCTAGTGAAAGACGTGGAATTTTTTCGAAAAGTTAACAAAAAATTTTAATAAACGGATGACTCTTTTTGGTCGAAAATTGCTCTTTTTTACTCAAACACTTGTCAGTTACACAAAAATCAGTATTTTCAAAAACTCCTCGTGTTTGCCTAGATATAGGAATGTAGATTAAATGGTCTGTTTGTAATTCAGATTTGAACAAGTTATGTTGCTTGCCGCAGAGGTCGCGAGCTAAAAACGTCTCTGGAGAATATCTGCGGTGTTGCCATTTTTTAATGGCACAACTACATTTTTCACAAAAATTTGTGGGTTTTTACTCGTTACTCAGAAATCATACAAGTTAGAAGGATGAAATTTTCCACATTTACTTTACGGAACACTCTTCTTTTTAAATGGAAAAATGGAAAAAATCGGTCGAACCCGCACAAAGCTACAAATGATTAAATTTTATATTTTCAATTTTTTGAGGTTTTATGCTTATTTATCATAACGCAAATAAGACAGAATGCTTAAAACTATTTTCTACATTCTTCAATTGAAGGTATATTATCTGCCTAAAAAAGAATTTCTAAAAAGAATATGGTAGACGCGATCAATTATTTCTTAATAATACCAGCGATATTATTATATTGGGTATCAAATAGAAGAACTTGTGGAGTAGAAAGCGCAAAGCATTTATAATATTTGAAGCAAGTTTGTGAGAAGGAACCATCGCAAGCAAAGAATATGCCAACATCTCAAGGACGGTATTAAGAGACAAGAGAAATATTGTCTCCTTATCGTTTCAGGAGTAACTTTATATGAACGTTTTAATCAATTATATAATAAATGTGCAATTATAATAAATAATAATAATAATAAACATATATTATATAAATAATAATAATAATAAATAATAATAAATATATTATATATTATAATAAATGTGCATTTACAATAGATATAATAAAATGTTTTTTTTTGATTTATCTACAAGTTCGCATTAAACAAGAAATCTTTTATGTATTTGTATGGCAAAATTAAATTTAAAGGATACATGTCCATTTTTATGCTCTTAATTTTACAATTGTGTTGCATTTTATCATAATTAAGAAGCGATAGCTTCCGACATGCAAGAGTTCATTTGCGCAAAATTTCATAAGGAATGCTCCATCAAAAGGTGACAAAGTATGTCAACGCAGGAGGACAAAAAAGCTCTAAGAGTTTAATTCGAACGACGGTTATTGCTAAATCTTCTTAACCTTTAGCTTTCTGGAGCTAGCGGCAATCTATCACGGTATAGCTACTTTGTGCAGACCATCTATTTTATTGGGCGTTCACTTACGCTGTTTATTTTGTTTACTATTAACTTGTTTTAGAACTGGTGGTCTCCTTAAATATAACAATTGCCCTGCCATGACTGTACATTTGTTTAATTTACGCTTAGTTTTTATTATCCTTTCCTTTAATCTTCTACAATAATTTTTTTTGTTCATTTCATTTTGACAATACCATTTATTTTAACGGCACTAGTAGAAAAAATCATCGAAAATAGTTACTAGTCATTATTAATTTCCCCAATATTTGTTATGTGTTATAGTGAGTCGATAATCGATAGGTGTAATCCCAAACGAACTACAACTGGAATTTTCTACTTTTAAACGAACTACAATATTAATGTTTGATTTTTAAACGAACGTTTTTGTCTTTTAATGACAATACGTGCATTCATTACATTATGATCGAGTTCGTTCAATGTTCGTTCATGTGCTGAAGATAATAACAGCTTAAAAAACGAAACGCCTGTTGATTGAGTTATGTTACACCATTGAACAATGTCTTTGACTACATTCGCCAATAATTAACAAAAGAATAATTAATATCTCAATCAGCGTTCGTCATTTCACATCGTGTTTGCCTAGTGACTTATCACATATTAAATTGTACTAAAGCAACAGCGAAATTAATGTGGCCGTCTTAATTGCTCGGTATAAATATGAATTAACATTGATGTCTAATACATCCAAGAAGCTTATTATTCGTATGGTAAACTGTTTGGATTGTTGCGCTTTATATGTGGTTAAAAATACTGATCGCGCTTCATGTGAATTGCTTTTAAATACAATATTCTCTATCTATACGGATCAATCAAATTAAACTAATGCATTTAGTTTTACAGTCGATCCTTCCCCATATTGAAATATGTTTGGAATTGTTTGAAAAGCATACAAATGTAATAGTCAGCGATCGCCTTACCTTTTGTTTAAAATTTGCAACATATGTTCAGAGCATTTATTTATTGTTCACGCACTGCCTGTGTTTGCGGTTTAAGGACAATGATGTACAACTTTTGCTAGTTAGACCAAATTAAAAAGTTTTAAGCGATTTTTGTTATTGTTGTTGGATTTTTTGCAAAGTTTGCATTCAAGGAAACGAGGTTTTTATTTATATACGTTGTATTTGTGTTGATTCAACTTTCGTAACTATATGCGAACATTCCTAGCGTACATAAAGGAAAACAAAAATGTATTTCTCACTGTCTATAATCCCATATAAGTGTTTGTACTGTTGCTAACTTGTATGTGCACTGTCTTTCTGACTTTTATAAAGTTTAAGTGAATTGTGAATACATATCTACGTTAAATAACAGTTAGATGAACGGAGAGAGAGAAAAGCAGAGTCGTCAGCGCACCAAACTTTCTGTTTAACAAAATTAACTCGAAACCGTCTCATGCACACATTCATATAACACCACATTCACGTGAATAACACGTCAGCAAATGCGAAGAAAATTGTAAACTTGAAAAGGAATATACTAACAAAACGAAAACATATTGCCTACATTTAGGTGCACAATGTATGTGCGTATCTACGTGCTGTAAGTACCGGACAAAAAACGAGCAAGCAAAAAAAAACCCAAGCAATGAAAATTTGGATGCCGAGCGGATGACAGAGGATTTAAAGGGACTACTGGGTATTCGCACTGTGCATGAGTGGTAAAATATTTGCTCAAGGCAGTTAAATGCCAGTAGAAGTAATTCGGTATACGCAGACAGCGCATACATTGTACATGTTTTTATTATGATTTTTAGCTATCTGCAAAATTGTTCATTAGCGCTTTCGAACGTGCGACCAGTGCTAGTAAAATACGCTTTTGTGTTCTTGACTTAAATATATTTTGTTTCCTGCTTTAGCTGCACCGCTAATGCGTTTAGTGCTTGGCAAGAAAATTTTGCCACGTTTGTCTTAAATTTCAGGATTTATGTGTATTTTGTTCATCTAAATTATTTAACGCGCTCTTTTTGTGCGGCATTTGGCTGCTGATTGTTATTACTTCAGTCCACTTTGCAGTTTGCGGCAGTGGCATTTTTTTCAATCAATAGCAATAATTTTATATAAATAGTCTATCTACGTTGTACTCAGGTGGACTTTCCAGTTGAACGTGCTCTGGGACAGTGCGTTCAAGTTTAATGGAATCTTTCCAGCGGTAATAATTTTTGGTGTTTGGTCTTTTTTTATCTCATGTTTATCATTATCGTAATAACTTTTACTAAAACAGAATCCAAGTTTTTCCTTTCTTCTCCAAGTTTATATCTTGCTTGACGTAAGCTAATAGCGATTTAATTAGCATCAAGAGACATTTTTCTTTTGTTGATCGAAGTACAATTATGAATATTATATTTAGTTTGTGCGAACACTACTTGCAGCCATTTGAATTTCTTTTCTAAAAGAATTTCAATGTATCTCTTAGTTTTGCTATGTATGTATATGTATAATAGTAATCCTTCCAAGACGTTCAGAATTAGAAACGTAAAGCAGTCTTATCTGCCTCTGACAGTTTGTATTTATTTACTTCTGTTGAATTACATACTCTCACAGCGACCACCAATTTGCTATATTGTACAATTGTTAAGATATTCGTTTTGTAGTTTTTTGGCAGCCTAGTGTTCACAGTGCGAAATCGTTAACACGTACTATAGGTGTTAAAGGTGCATCTTATTATTAACGTAAGTAACTGACTAAGAGCATCAATGACAAACTCTTCGTACAGATAATCAACACGTGACTTTGAACTACTTCGGTTTTTGTGAGGTGTGAAAGACATAAAATATGAAATTACTTGAAATCTTTATTTCAAAGTAATTTTTATTTCAAGCAAAGTTCAGAATTTCTTTAATTTAATTTCATGCGCCTATGCAGCGCAGACCATAATAACGAACTAAACACTACTAACTGAAGTAAAATGCGCAAACGTACCTTTGCAATTAAATAACAGTTTAAATAAATTGCAGAGACATTTTGCTTCAGTTTCAAATAACCTTCGCCGTTAAGAAAAAAATTAAAGATAATATATAAACCATTAAAGATACCTGGGCATTTCACATAAATAAATCATGATGGAAATGTATAATTAGGATATCATATTTAGCGCTCAAGTTTAGTAAGCAGTGGGCATAAACTTTGCAGAGCACTTAATAATATTAAACTAACTGAAAATGAAGGAAACTAAATGAAAAAGATAACCATAGAGTTCTTGTCTGGTGTCGCTAAGCATACCCCAGCACCAGGTAAAGTGTAAAAGCCCTCACAAGTGGTGCCCGGCGACTTTCATATAACCGAAAAACGAGAAAATATTTATAAGGATCACAAACAAGAATTCTTTGAGACAACATTATAAATGCGTTAATATCTAAAATAAAAAAAATAAAAAAAACCGAAAAGTATTTACAAAACAAAAACGAAAAGAAAGAAAAACTAATAATATTAATGTTATTAAACTAATAATTATTGCTATATCAACCTGCAATATAAACACATGAGCTAATAAATCTTTTATTAGTAAGAAATCATGAGGAAGAAAACTCCAAACTATTGTAATTACATTACAATAAATTACAATAACAATGCAATAACAATAACCAAGCTTTCTTTCAAACTTAGAAATAACTAAATAATATAACAAATTTTGCAACGGCATCGATGCAGGTACGCGCATTACATTGCCTGCTACGGCCAAGCAAAAGAAACGCCGTTTGTAGTCGATAAGAAATAATGTAAATGCGAGTACCGCAAGGTATTCGGCTACAAACCGTTGCCCTAGCAAAAAAAAGCGCAAAACAAAATAAAAAAAATCAAGGGGCGTCATTTTTGCAAGCAGAAGAACGACAGTAGTGTATGAGTGACCAACAAGTGAGGTGTATCAGCTTTGATGCTAAACATTGGTTAAACGTAATAACGCGAACTTAGGAGAACACCAGGGAAAAAAGAGAAAAGAAGGGAAAAATCGACCTTGGAACTGTGTTAAATCCACTAAAAGAAAAGTGAAAGACTCCTTAGCAAGCCGTAAAGAAGTTTACAACAAAAAAAAGAAGTGCCATACTATAAGAAAGCTACGTTTGCTTTACAGACCAATATGAAGTGGAATCTCGTTAAGCATCTTAAGGGCGTCTTCAAGAATTCTATTTGCCTCCCCGTCGGCTCGCATTGCTAAAGATAATTGAAACTTTCATTTACATGTGATTGTGTGTGTGCGTGATGTGATAGATCATTGAGCAGTGAAATCTTTGATTAAGAGCTTGGAAGTTCGAGATTAGGTATATAAGGAAAAAATAACCGCCAACTGCGCTTAGAAATATTCCAAAAATATTCAAAAGTCGTGAAGAAAAAAGCCGAGAATTTCCAGGGACAACAGCCACCGCAGGCCTACGAAGAAAATCAGATAACGAAGTATATGTCCGACGTCTCTCCGGGGTATAAAAGTAAACGAAAAAATATTAATCAAGAGAACATTATACGAATTTTTGCAATAAAAGTAAACGAAAATATATAAATTCAAAGAACACTATACGAATTTTTGTAGCTCGTCGATAAGGCCGGCAGAATACTTTCGAGAAGTTTATATGCAAACTTGGAACTAGGAGCGCGAAGGGAAAGGGATCTTGGTTACGCGCTTACGAAATTAGTCTTACAAAAAAAAAAGAGAAAACAGAAAATTTTTCCGGGTCCGACAAATCAAAGCAGCCAATGCGTGTATCTTCGGTCGGTGCCTACTTGTGTTGTTACTAATTATAGTGTTAAAGCGTGCTAGGAAGACAAAATAAATCATAGAAAAAGTTAGCCAAGACCAGTAGCAAATTTTCATAGCGCAAGGAGGACATAACACACAACGAATTTGTACTCTGAGTTTAGTCGACGCGCACAACAGGACCAAAAAAAGGGACAATTCAAATTAATGCAACCGGCGTCTGGGACACATAGTAAACAAGAGGAAAAAAGGAAAATCATAACAAACAAACAAGAGAACATTTATAAATCCAGCCTAAAATAAAACAAAAAAAATCTTAACTTTTCGTGACAAATAGCTAAAAAATGATCCAAACGATAAGCTAAACAAAATTATAGCGAAAACTCAATAAATTCACGGTAACAAACAGAGCTGGATAAACAAATAGAAAAAAATTAGAATTAACAAACAAGGATTGTTCAGCAAACTAAATAAAACTCTATCGTAATCAGAGATCAGATAGCGTTACGAAATAATACTACAATAATAATGCGAAATAAGAAAAATTGATTACGAATTAAATCAGACAATAAGCCGGCCATAAATTACATTTATTTACTAAACTGAACCCTATATAACAATTACGTTGAAGTGAACACAACCAACTAATTAAACTTTATAATTAAATTATAATAACCAGTACCAGATAACACAAGATAATCCAAAACTTAGATAGCCCAGAGCAAACGTAAAACAGAAGAGTTCAGTTTAGTTGCAATCAATAAAATAACGTCAAAGGAGAGTTTTCTGAGCTTTCTGTGTTCTCCCGAGTGTTTTATTAAGAAAGATAGCATTTACAACGGACAATTGTGGGTCATAGGCGGCGAATAGATTGTCGATATCCTAGAAAGATTAGCCGCGCAATATTTATGTTTATGCTTATAATTTGATTATTAGTTGAATTTCCAGAGTAGGAACCCCAAACCCACAGAGTCGTCGATAGCCAAGAAAACAAAGATACGCAGCGTAACTGAGCTCCGACGAGTATTTTATACGGAGATTACATTTTTGGGTTGCTTTCGTCTAGAATCGGTAGCGAGCAAAGTGAACCCTAATTAGGTGGGAACCTACATTACGTGATTAAATAACAATTAGCTCCTAAAATAAGGCTACCTAACGATCAGGATTACAAACCTTCTCTAGAAATTTGTACGGGCGAGAGAAACAAAACAAAGACAAATAAAGAACCAAATACTCAAAATGCCTATAGGGAAATTACTAACCGTATTGTAATCCCTTGGTCCTAAAATCCGTTCCTGAGCCTTGTCCGTTGCTATCGTGATTTCAACGTTACGCGTAACCTGGGTTAACTCCTTACTCCGAGACGAGCTCCAAACCTTCCTAGGGGAGTTCAACTTGGAATATATAGGTAAGGTGCAAGAGATGAGGGGGCGCTGGGCCCATGTTATCAATCAAGACCATAAGCTCGAGGAGGTTGGATGCCTACTGGAGATACAGACTTAAGACCCTCACCAGACAGCGATCGGCCTCTCCAGCCACTAACGCGAGAAATACACCTGACGAGCTATTAACAAACGAGTGGTGATCTTTACAGCCACCGACGAGCGCCGAAATCCTGCACGTGCCAGCGACGATACCGGCGATAGCAGCAAAATTACCGTGGCACCGGCTTTCTACTCCAATATTTCCGCACCAGTCAACAATACCTGCGAAATCATCCAGCTTGCCGTCCTACTTGCCGCAGAAAATCGAGTTTACACGACAGCGGCCACCACGAGACCCGTCATCGAGGTAGTCTGAATGTGGGGGTTCAACTTTAGTGACAATAGAGAGCCGCCTATCTTCATCGAGCTGCCAGAGGCATACTGCGCCGTCAAGGACCGTTTGCCAGTCACCATAGTGGAGATACTACGCGACCGGACCTTTACGTGGAACCGCAACAACAACAACCACCGCTGAACGGCGAGGGAGAAGTTCAATGCCGACTTTCTGAGATTCTTCTGGCGACATCCATCTGGATGACATCCGGCGACGCATGTGCTGGCCTTGCAAGACCCCTTGCGCCATACCGCGATGACGGAAGAGCCGAAATTAGAAGGCATCTATACGAAGGCCCAGCCCGATTGGCGGTTGGTTGGTGGTACACACAGCGTGGAGACTTCACCCATTTAGCCGAACTCATGGAGCTCGCCAGCAATTTGGAGATGATCCCGACGGGTAACATGTCGCGCGAAGCTCCCAGGGACGCGTACAGAGAACTTCAGCCTGGCGCTCGACGGTGCAATACGACGAACAAAAAGGCGTGTGCACCAGATATAATGCCGCAGGAGAGTCGAATAAATAAGGTGACGGCGTGCCGACGATGTGCCCAGGGCAGACATCACCAGTATAATTGCCCGAACCCACAGGTCTTGCATTGCTGGAGCTGCAGCCGACGTAGAGTATGAACCATTAACTGCTGCCAACAGGGAACCTACAGGGGCCCCGCCACCAGCGAGGGGATATGGGCCCCGAGAGGAAACTGCCTCGCGAATATTAGTATGCCCCAGCATAGCGAATGCACTCTGTTCACAACGAGCAACATTACACGACAGGTCCACTGTGAAAACAAGGCCAAGTCCCACTTATACAAGTCAACGAAACCACCCTACATCAACCCTCTATAACGAGACGTACGATATTCGAAAGCAACGTCCTTCGACGTTGGGGAAGCAGAATCTGCCGACCTACCGTACTCTACGCTTGCCATGCAATGAAGCTCGTAAGGATGCGAATGGATCATGCGAGCCTACAACCAGCCGTCCATAGCGGAGTCAATGGCGCCATGCCTAAAACTCCAACCAACATCTAGTAGAGTCGGGGCCTGCAGTGGCGTACGAGAACGCCCAAGCGCACCCGAAGAACAAACAAGCGAGCGATTTCAAAGAAGCAGCACTCGTTACAAGTCTTCACCCACCGCCAAGATCAGGTCGACAAATTGCGAGCCCTACAGTTGCCAACGTTGACACACGACCCGTACCTACCGGCCAACAATCCGACATTCCTATGTCGGAAAGCTAAAGATACAGGAGGGCTGATGGGAGTTTCCGTCAACAAGAACCAGAAGTCACGCTCGATGGCACGGATTTACGCTTCGAGGACAACCGAATCAGCGCAACGGTAACAATCGCAGGCCAACGGGTCACCACCGCAGTGGAGACTGGTGCGAGCAGTAGTTTCATCGCCGAAACTTTCCGCCGACAGATCGGGAACTCCTGCAGGAGGGACTCGGACCGAATGAACGTCCATCTAGCAGACGGAACAGTATTAGCGATCTACAGCGCGTTTATATGTCCTGTCCAATTCGGAGACTGGACCACATACTTTCGCCTTATTGTCACGCCTGGGGTTACTGACGCCTCGCTACTGGGGCATATTTTCCTTAGGGCATTCGGAGCCGGGCTTCAAACAAATCGGAATTGTGCCGATCGAGCGCACTTTTAAGCCAAATAACCACGTTGAACCTACAGCGAGGACGATACGGGCCCCGGCGAGTGGAAAGAACGATACGACCACCGAAACCCTAGAAGCCGCAGCAAACAAAGAAAAGATGCCTGCTGAGCGTCGAGTGAGCGCTGAGGACGAACAACGATGCATCAAACGTTTCTTTCAGCAAGAATGGCGAGCTTGTAGGAAGTCACCACCATCGCCGAACACAAATTTTGTCATGAAGCATGATCGATCGTTCGATGGGTGGCGATATGCCACCCGAAACCCAGCCGTGCAGGCAATGATTAACGCAGAAGTCGCAAGGAGCTCCTACAGCTCACCGATCACACCGGCATGCAAAAAGAATGGAACTTGGCGCATGTGTATGGATTTTCAGCATCTACACAGCTACTCCGTGCTCCAGGTCATTCTAGATGGTTTGCGCGAGGCCCGATGCATCAGTTCACCTAGATCTCAAAGACGGCTATTGGAAAATTCCCGTCAAGAATACAAGCAAGGCTTACACTGCATTTACGGCAAGACATAGAGTTTTCCAGTGGAAGATCTTGCCATTTGGCCTGCACTCTGCACCTGCAATATTCGATGAGCCATAGACAGTGTGATTGGCCCTGACATGGAGCTACACGTACTTGCGTATCTAGAAGACATCAGTGTTATTGGAAATACTCTGAGCGAACACCTGATCAACCTACGCGGGGTATTTCGTCGTCTACGGGCCGTCAATCTGCGGACCAACGTGGAAAAATGTGACTTCATCAAGAGGGAGTTAAAATATCTTGGCCACGTGATTACTGGGCAGGGGATGCAACCGCACCCCGAGAAAACCTCAGCCACCAGGGAGATGCCAATACCCGCGAACGCCCGCGACATTAAAGGATTTCTCGCCATAGCTTCCTGGTACCGCCGATTCGTAAGAGAATTCGCGACCCTCCCAAAGCCGCCCACTGAGCTGCTGAAGAAGGGGAGCCATTGGCGCTGGCCTGAAGACCATCAAACGCTGTTCGATATTTTGAAAAGCTAAGCTAACCCAGAGCTAATCATCTTGGACTGCCATGACTTGTCGAAGCCCTTCACCTTGCAGGCGAACGCCAGCGACGCCGGGTTAGGAGCCGTCCTAACCCAACAGATCGATGGGGAAGAACGCGCGATTGCGTATGGCAGCTGACAACTGAATACCGCCGAGAGGAATTACACTGCTATAGAGAAAGAGTGCCTGGCAATAATCTTCGGAATCAAGAAGATGAGGCCATTTCTACAGGGTTACCACTTCAACGTCGTAACCGACCACCTACCCTTGAAGTGGCTGAACTTCATGGATCCATTCGATCCTTTAAAGCATTGTGTTAAACATTAAACCATTTCGGAACTCGCTGCATATTAGTTTAAACATCCATAAAATGTTATGGATTGAAGTTATGCACAAGGAGATGAGATAAATGAAATAATTTATTTCAACCATAAGTTAATCTTTGTTGTGCAAATAAACACAAACACTGTCTTTCTACTCAATTCCATTACAACTTATGTCTCGCTTCATCATCATCATTCAGTGGAAACTGTAACTGAGGCAACTTTTAACTACTGATAGAAGCAAGTGCTGACTGAGAAGCGTTCTGCTCCGATAGCTATGCCTCATCTTGCCACGCTATCCGGTTCTGTCGTTCGGACTGACAGAATGTACACTGAACTTACTATCAACCTCTCACAACATGCGAAAGTAAACTGCACCAGATGTATTTCTATTTTATGGCCTGTGGCTGCTAGTAAACAATATTTTTTTAAGTTAAGATTTCTGCTTGATGTTCCTGGCTTGCAAATCGAAGGCTTAAGTTCAAACGTCTACAAGAAAAAAAAAAGATAAAAACCAAGGAGTATCTTTGTAAAGCATTGAAATTTAATTTAAGTTTAAACATTTCGCAATATTAATAAGTATATAATAAGCATTCCCCTTCATTTCGAAAACTCCTTTGAAGGAAAATTAAGTCCTCTGATTTGCGAAAGAATAGAAAGAAATGAATAGTGGCAAGTGAATTTAGAGGAAATTTCAAATATTTACCAATGGAAACATATGTCGCTACTATCAACAAGCAATAAAATTTTAAGAGTAAACTTTCGTGCAAAATAACTAACTGGATGCTGAATCTATCGAAATGTGGTCAAGTGCTTCCGCTGTTTGAATTAATGGTGACTACTCAAGGTTTGCAGTGAATGTGATAAAAAAAAATTCTAGAAAGAATGGAGGTTCCTTAGTAACTGTCATAGTCGAAGACTATTATTTTTTCATAGTAGTTTATAAAAACACAGCAACCCTGAATTTCCTATATCATCTCAAGCAAGAGGTCCATATAGTTGCGTACTATTGTTCGTCACAAATTTCATAGTTCAAGGTACGTCTGCAATACAACTTCATTTTCTGAGCCATTACGGGTAAAAACTATATGTAATGGGATGTTCAGTTCCTTACGTGGCGCTCTGTTGCTGGTCGTTATTTGAGAATAAGTTTAACGTCCCATTATAGCTACATAACCTTATGTATTCGTGCTCGTACCAGTACTTACTCTCTTGTCTCAATAAAGTATTGAAGCATAAATCTGTGACTTGATCAAGGATTTAAATAAACAGAAAATAAAATAACCGTACTGGCCGATTAGCTAGGTGAGCCTTGGAATTACAGCAATAAGACTTTGAAGTTCAATATCGGCGCGGAAGGGGGCACGTCATAGCCGATGCGCTGTCCAGCAGCTATACTAAGGTGACATGCACCGAGCCATCTGCAGCGTGCCGATGGTTAAATAACAACATTCGAGAGATACAGGTTGAACCGCATAAGTTCCCCGACTTTGCCATCATAGAACCACGGCTATACCACCATTTTCAGCGGGGTAGTTTGAAGGAGGGAGAAGCAGCATGGAAACTGTGCGTGCCAACTCCCACGAGGGCCGAGATCTTGCAGGAGAACCATGACGAACCCACAGCGGGACACCTCGGCGTACACAAGACGAGTCTGCACCCGATATCACTGGCCCAGGATGCATCGAGCCCTTGCTACTAGCGAAACTGCTTGAGCTGCCAACAATACAAACCGGTCCAGCAGAAGCCGGCCGGAGAAATTTGATGAACGGCCTTGAGGGACCAGCCTTGGTCAGCAGTCTACTCAGACTTTGTTGGACTACCCCCGCAGACGAAGGCGGGTCACACGATGCTCCCGGGGCTCGTACACCAGTTCTGCAAATGGGTGGAACTAGTCCCGCTCAAGCGAGCCACCGCTTCTGAACTGATAGAAGCTTTCCGAGAGCAGATCCTCAGCAAATTTGGCACACAGAGAGAGATTTTCACTGATAACGGTGTTCAATTCATAAACAGACAGTTCAAGAATTATTTCCACCAGATCGGAGTGAAGCACCTGCTCCCTGCACCATACACGCCACGAGAAAACCCTGCCGAGAGGGTTAACAAGACCGTCAAAAGGACTATCACGCAGTACTGCCAACAAGAGCACGCATCATGGGACCAACTTTTACCCTGGCCATAAATACCGCGGTCTCATACTCTACCGCATACTTCTCAGCGTACATCATCCAAGGGCGCCAGCCAAGGCTGCCGTACGCCTTCTACGGCCAAGTGCGCTCCGGCGTTCAAATCCAGCCCCAGTCCACTCAGCGAAGAGCCTAAATTCTAAGGATGTAGAACCGTACGCCGCTACCTCGAACTCTCGTCCTCCGACTAGCTTCAACTCCCACCGTCGCTGTTGGCAACCTCAGGTCAGGGATTTGGTATTAACCCGCCATCACTCCATTTAGAAAGCGCGAAGTTGGTACCTCGATTCCAGGGGCCTTACGCAGTGATTCGGCTCGAATCGCTGGACATCATCTAGGTCGAGGACACCATTACACGCGCTCTAAAGCAAGTTCATCTGCAGGATGCCAAATTTGCCATCCAACCAGGAGGAGGCCATAGAGCTGCGCGTCGGGACGAGCAGTGTGACGGCGCCGTACGAGACCACCCCTCACCACGTCATGTTGCACACCATGTGCAACGCTTTCATATCCAACATTGTCTTACCATATATTACTTATTTTGCTTTTGCATACCATAACCCGAACCCACAGTCCGAAGTGGGACTATCCGGTAGTTATTTGTTAAATTCGATGATGATTTTTGATAATTGGAAAGGAACTTTGTAATGCATGGAAAAAAGTTTTTTTTTTATTTTCTGTGGTTTTTGAATTAGTGAAGACCAGAATTGTTGCTCTTAGTTATGGTTTAGATCGATCGTGTTTCTTATAAGAACGAAGGAAAATATATTTTGATTCCGCCTAGGTCATGACATTATTACAAGCGCATGTATATAGATATATATATACATATATATATGAAAATCAAAAACATGTGTCTGTCTGTTAAGCATGTGTGTTTGTCCATTACATATGCTTGCCTATCCGCCAAGTCATGGTTCGTTCCATATACCGCCAACTGACTCTGCAGCTATCCCTTCCCAGCACATAACTTTTAGTATTTCAGTGTTTCATTTTTGTTCGGCATTAACCATAACCAAGATGTACTTAATTTCATGACAGGCTTACGCGCACCTGACGTTCCTGTCGCACGTGACCGCCTTCCGATATTGTTTTGATTCCAATCCACAAAAGAGAATAGAAAGAACCTCTTTCACTTATTGCAATTTCTTCCGCTTCTTCTTGTACATATTTATTTCGTGCAAGGTCACTTCGTGTAGTGACTTAGTGTAACAACATTCCCAACACGAAACGTTCAAACTTTTAAATCCTCATAGTTTTTTTTTATAAGAAACGCTTTAGAAACGTCCACATCTATACGATCGGTGTTATAACAGTTTTTTATTTATTTCGTCTTTCTTTTTGTGCTTCTTACATTAATGTGTTGCGTAAAACTCATGTAAATAAAATAGATTTCCACATTTTTTTGTAGACTGTGTCAAATTGTTTGCTTAATTTCTTCTCTTAAGATTATTATTACTGTGATTACAGTTTGTTCATAAAAGTTTCATCAAGTGTATTTTTTCGTTCACAACTTAAACGCTGATATTTTGTCTAGTATATTCTCAATTTATTTGGACTTTAAAGGTTTGTCGTGAGATACATTCTTATTATAAATATATTTGTATTAATGACTCTTAGGTAATCACATTTTTTGTTAGAAGTGGTTTTTCAAAAAATTTTAAGAGATGAACAATCAGTTTTTGTGTTTTACGAATTCGTATTCGTTGTTAAATTTTGTACCGCCTATTCTGCTATGTCTCTGATATTCAAAGGCAGGCTTATTTTTCCTTCTTGTTTGGATTGTGGCTATCTAGTGTACCGATGCTTGCTTCCGATTTGCAAGCTTTAAATGAGTTCCATTTCAATTATTATCTAACAAATTGTCTCTGATTTTAACAAAGAACGAAAAAGCGACAACCAATGGCCGAAAAAGCTATACTAACTATTTATCCGCAACAGAAGATGTAGACAACTCCACAAATTTATTTACTATGAGCATAACAGACACTCTTCAACATTCAGTGTCCAAAAAGTTTCCTACGACTAATTTTCTTACACATCGCAACCATGTACTGAACTTAATCAGAATTAGAAATTTTTATAGAAATTCTTATCGCCAACAAGTAGGCGATGTAAACAGTCTTAACTACGTGTCTCTAGTGAAGAGTGAAATGTTCGTGTTCAGAAATGTATTATGGGATCGTAAAGTAAATGCTTTAGGAAAGTGAAGTAAGCCTTTTTATAGTATAGGCAAATTGTGGCATAAAAAAAGCATTGTCATTCTGCCACTTAAGAATTGAGGGGATATTCCTTTTCTATGCGGGAGTACAACCCACGCTGTTGAAAAAGGTCGCGAGACTGGGGTCAAATTCAGCTCGTGTCTCAGAGGTAGATTGCATAAACGATGACGTTTAATTATTAGTGCGTGAAACACGCCGAAGAAATTCTCAAAGTATGGATAACGCCGAAAGTATAGCTTTAAAAAATATTCCCCATGAAGCAATGCGATTTCTCGCTTAAGTGCATCAAACTTCGATAATTTCGAACCATTTGGAAATCGGCTAAAGTTATTAAAGTTCTGCTACTTCATTGTTTATTGCTCTTTTGTAAAAACAGGGGCGAAAACAGACTGATAGAAACCCCCTACACGTATATACGCGGACCTTACGTATAATTTAAGACAGAACACTTGAGGTACTAACAAAATTTCTTAAAAGACTCCTGAAAAGAACAAAAAATTGGTATAAGAACAATCCAGAAAAAAGAAGAAATCAATAAATAACAAAAAAAAAGCAAAGGTTGTAAAATGTGAACAATAGAAATAACGACCTGTTTCATACATCATTTATAGGCACATTTAATGTGTACTTCACCTTATAATCTACCATAATCAATCATATTCAAATCTACATGCAAGCAAGTATACATTTGGTGGTGATTTTTAGGAAAGAAGAGACTGCATATTTGTAAATGCTAATCGCGAGGTCGTCATAAGTTTAACAACAATCAAAAATCCACGAGCGCAGCATTACCCGACCTTCAAAACGCTATGGTCATTTTTTTTTATTCTCTTACAATCATAGCGTAAGTTAATGCATAGTTCTTCTATTACTTCGTCTATTATTGTAACATAATGTTTTTCCAAAGTTGAAAATTATTGTGTAATACTAATAATAGCATCAAATTTTATATCAATTTCTTATTGTTGGCGAATAATAAAAATATAGGGAGTTACTTATTTCAATGAAAGGAAAGTAGGTTTAGAGCTCTGATGATGAAACTTCGGAGTCCCCCATACTCAGAACATAATATCAACGCGGTCGGTACGAAAGTTTAGACCGTCCGTCTCCCTCAATGCGGGTTCCTGCATGGGCATTTCTTTCCGTCTGAACGTAGGTTTTTAGACGACATGACGCGGTATATCTTTACTGAACGCAACTACTTAGTAATCGCGACTGCTTCCAAGCTTATCTGCAAGCGCGTCTAGGCCTTTCTGTGTTATATGTGATATACCACAAAACGTGGAACATTTTTTTTTGTCTGCCCAAAATATTAAGACGAAAGACGGGGATTATATACAGAAATTGGAGAGTCTCCGCTCCCCGACAATATCGTGGCGAAAATGCTGCATGACTTTAAGAAAATGGAAAGCGATGGGAACATTTTGATGTAATATATTATGGAAAGGAAGAAAGGTGAGTCTCAACGTTACCCCATGGGCAGCGCCTAAACGGCAGCACCATTCTAAAAGCGTACCTAAGCAGAGGAACGGGGCGTAGCTGAGGTTTAGCCAGTTAAAGTCTCCCATTGCCGAAACAGACAGCTTTTAGAAGCATTCGCACTAAAAAAAAAAGAAGAAAAAATATGTGCTGTTAACAATCTGATGACGAAAGGAGAAGTGATTTATGTTGGTTGTATATTGACAAAAGTTATCGTAGCTAAAGGAACAAAAAGGCTCTTCCAAAAATCAATAAAAAGTGAATGTGTAGTTATAATGTGTGCGAAGATAGTTGTTAATCGCTCTCCATCCTTTAGTTTGCCTGAGGATCCGTATCATCCAGCTACTTGTATTTCCTTTTATTGCAGGATGGTCCTTTCAAGTATTCTCAAATAAATATTATATTTTTAACAAAACATATTTACTGCTTAAATCCATTCTTTCACACTTTATACGTCATTTCTCTGCTGGAAATATTGAAACATTACTGTCTTCGTTCTATAATGTAATAAACCTATCTATTTCTACATCCGTTCCGATCAAGCAACCTCGCCCTCCACGCACGCCATGGTTTAACAAGAGAATTAAATGTCACACAAAGAAGAAGAAAAAACTTTTACAAAAAATTTCTGAAAAATGGTTTTACTTATGACTATTTCATCTATTCTGCTACAAAACACAGATTTAATTACCTCAACTGCCAAGGATATTGCAGATATCTTCAATTGATAGTGAGCGACTGGTTGTTAATTCTAAATATTGTTTTATAAATTTCAACTCCAAAAAAAAAGCTTCATTTTCTCGCATTTTTCTCTCAATGGCTCCGAGTCGTCGAAACTTCAAATCTCTTTGCTGAATACTTCCGAGCTTCAAATTAACATAAATAATTTGATTACATGGTCTTCTTTAAATTTTATGAAATTAAATCTAAAAAATGCAAGAAGCCTTCTTTCTTAAAAAGGAAGTCATTCAGTACTGAGGATTTCATTGACGCACACAAGTTGGAAAACGTTGGTTATCGGTGTCGACTTAGGGGTTATATTCGACCAAAAACTACGTTTTAAATTTCACGCTCGCGTTTGGGTTCATTAAGAGGTAGTGCAAAGAGCTGAAGGATCCTTACATAACGCAGAAGCTATAAATGTGCTTAGCTAGATCAACACTTGGATATGCCTCGCTTGTGTGGTCTCCTTCCAAGGTGCATTCAATTGAATCAGTTCTAAAGTAATTGTTGCTGTTTAGCCTTAGGAAATTAAATCTGGGTTCTCTTGTTTCTCTGCCTCCTTATATAGGTTGCTTCTGTTATCTTTACCGTCACTTGAAAAACGTAGATTTATTCTTGGTGTCTCTTTCTTAATTATGTTAATTAATGATACTATCGATTCGTGTACATTACTTGGTGAAATAGGCTTTAATGTAGCTAATCGCTTCTCTAAGCACTTAATGTTAATTAAGCTGAGTCAATGTAAATATAATTATGAGCTGCTTAACTCGTTCAGGGTTGTTTGCTGAAACCTAAATGATGTCTGTTATTTAAACTCAATAGCGGATTCTTTAAAGTCTATCAAAACAGCTTTGCTTAATGCGCGCGACTTGTCTATGTCGTATTTAGACTAACTTCCAATTTTAACATCTTATTATGATTCGAGAATTAACTCATTTTGTATAGTGTTTTCGGTTTAAGGGTTTATTTGCAACCAGGGTCTGTATCGCTTGTGGGTGTGCTTCTATACTAGCTATGTACTCGCTTTTTATTTCTTTCTGTCTTATTTATTTACACATGAATTATTATTTAATTTTTTTTTCTTTACAGTTCCTTATATACATTATACTAGTTTTTAATAATTATTCGTATAAGATTTATTCCTAAGAATTAATTTAATTCGACTGTTAATTTATTTTAGTTGAATTTCTGTGTAAGTAAAATTGAAAATAAATAAATAAATATGTCAGTTAAATTTTAATTTGCATTCAAAAGAGCTTTACAAATAAATATATTATCAAGCATGTAATCACCGATATAATAATTCGCGGGTAACCTATCACGCCACAAAAACGACAGTATCTTATACTTTTGCAAATTTAGCAATATGCCATTTTTTGTTCACCAAGAAGCTACCTTGGTCAGATCTGATCGCAATAAACCCACTTCCACAATGAAGTCTAATTTCATATTTTAACATCATCGACGTGCGTTAGAATTCTTGTATTACTTAATATAGGTTGAAAGGTCAATAAATAAGGCCAACAAGAGTGGACCTAAGCGGCTCCTTTGGGGAACGCCAAACGATACAGAAATATGTCAAAAAAAATGAGCTTAACAACACTTTTTGACCTCGACCAGTAAGATAAGATTTAAACCAAGAGAGCATCTTTCCTAAGAAATCAATGGTTTCAAGTTTGGAGAGCTATGGCCAATGACTAAATTTATGAAGGGCTTTCGAAAAGTAAGCGTAAATTACCTTAGCGTGGTTGTGTTCTGGAAAAGCATCACTTATACAACAAGTCAATTCCGATAATTTAGTGAAAGTTGACCGTCCACTAAAGAAATCATGCAGGCAGGTAGATAAAACAGATCGGATTACCGGAGACAGTCTCTTAACTACACACGATTTAAATAATTTAACCAGAACGCTTAGTTTTGCAATTCCTTTACAGTTTCCAATTTCCTCTCTGTACAATGATGTAATAAAACTCATCTTCCAAACTTTAGGAAAATAACCTTTCTGTAAGCTATTACTAAAGGTATAAGTTAATGGCTTGTAAATTAATTGAAATGAGCGAAGAACCGAAGGCAATATACCATCTGGTTCAGTAATAAAAGGGAATTTTAAGGCTAAAAGAAAAGAAAGAACTTCCTCTTCCGAAACTACAGTCAATCACTGGGAACAGATCTTCCGAAAAAGTCACTTCGGACTTACCATAATACGTAAAGGACGGGTAATTCTTTATTCTATGCTTTGAGTTAACGAAATTATAAAATTTCTAGGATTGTTAAGCAATTGACTTCTGATATTTCGGATATAACTAGAGTGGAGTAGTATTCACTTTTTAACGGATTAAATTTACGTCATGTCCTACAATAAGACAAAAAGTCAACTACTGATGCACTAATATCTACCCTTTAAACAATCTACTCTCTCTATTCCTTATCATACGTAGATGACTGTTGAAGCAAACAGGGCAGTTCATCTCTTTATTAGGAACAATAGGCACAGTTAATGAACAGCAGCGTCGAGTTCAGTATTTTCCAACTTCCATTTTGTCGAGAATTGCCTATGTCTCAGTGTATTATAGTTGTCCTCACTAAACAAATATTTATATTTAAGTCGAGTTAAGTTACCAAAGTTGTAGGTAAGCATAAGGCTTATTACAAAAAATAGTGTAGAAGGTGTGGAAGAAGTGTAGGTGGACATTCTTAGGGAATACAAAATGATAAGCCAGAACACTTTCAAACGAGCCTCATTGGAGAACGCCAAATCGATTAATCTACTGTTTACATTGCCTATCCTATTTAACTACAAAATATGCAGACTGCAGATCTCGTCGAAAAACTCACTCTATATATGCGTGCATAAAGATAGCATAAAGTATCCCAACTCGTCATCAGAACACCAGGAGACGTGAGAAAGATTGAAATTGCCTAGAATAATCCTTTTATTGCACGGTTTCTAACGATTGGCAACCTGTCGAATTACTTGCAGATGCGTCTTATAAACCGAAATATTACATATGGGAGGAATATATGAACAATCTAGATATACCGATATACCCTTAAGTTGTAAGTGAATGGAAATAAATTCACCATCGGCAGCAGCCGGAGAGACTGATGATGCTATGGAGTTCTTGACAACATTTAAAACTCTCTAAAAATTCGCATGACTCCAAGAATTCTTGGCACTTGTTGAACGCAGCCGCCTTTAACATATTGCTGGAAATCCCCATTTCGTCTGTGTGAACACACTATAGAAATCGATTTCCTTCGTCCTGCAATAGGGGCAGGGCTAACCATTGTATATTTATAATTGCTACGCGAAATTTCTGGAAATATTATCGCAAAAACTTTTGTAAAGTACTATAAATATATCTATATATAATAACATATGTATATGAATATATATAATTAAAAATTCGGGTGTCGGCATACCATATATATAATCACAAATGATCAAGGAACTCAGTTCCCGAAACATTACAAAACATGATAAAACTCCAACTCACAACGCACACAGAAACACAAGAAACATTTTGGTTTCACTTACACAACATCGATACTTTTCTTTTTTAGAAGGGAGTGTGACAGAATTTCTTCTCGGTGAAAAAATAAATAATTAAAAAAAGAAAATTTCAGGAAGAAAAAAATTAGATTTCAGTGTCGATACTTTGACGATCACAATCAAGCGCCGTAATCTAGACGCCCTTTGTGTTGTAATACGATTTTTTTTTTTGAATATTTTTAAGTAATAAATTAAAAAAAATAAAAAATTAACATAAAATAAAAAATTAGAAAAAGGAACAGCGCTGCCTCCCGTCGCAGTATTTATCTCACTCAAAATACATCTTTACATAATGTGAGGAACCAAAGTCGTCCCTCGTTTTTGTCTCACAGGTTCTTCATCTCTGAGGGGGGCGTGCTAGGCTAAGTTAGAGTAAGAATTAGGATTAAGTAGAGGAACGACAAGAAAGGGAATTAGAACAAGGAGTCAAGCTTGTCTACACGACAGATAAGTTAGTTAAGTGTAGAGATAGGAGTTAGTAGAGTTTAGACGATGAAAGTGTGAAGTTGAGTTTCGGCTAAGAGCTAGGGAAGTTTGGGCAATAGAGTAGTACGGATACAGATTGTAAGTGAAATTGAAAACGGTATATGGACTTACTTTGAAGCCGCTTAAACAGCGACCCTAAAACGTTTGGTGCAATGAGTGGACAAAGCTATTAGTTTTTACAAGTCGTGTTTGTTTAAACTTGAAAATACAAAATTTAGCGCTTGAAATAGAAATCGAAATAAGAATTAAAACGTAAGGAACCACGTAATATTAGTGAGTGAAAAAACCAAGTAACTATTACAATTAACTGTTTGTGTCTTGAATTTAAAAAATAAAATATCAAAAGAAAATTCTTGTGAATCAAAGCCTGGCACCGCTGAGCTTACCACAGCACCCGGTATGGGTTAAAGCCCTCACAATACTTTGACTCCGCATTCCACGTTTCTTAATTTTGGCTATTTATCTCTGGGTCTGTAAACTAAACCTGCGAAATATGGTTTCCCGACAAGGCCGCGCTATCACTTTCGCAAGTGCGCACATTAAAAACCCCAGGGCCAGAGCTTATGCCCATAAAAGAAATGAGTATTCCGTGTTTATTCCCTTCAGAAATAATTCTATCTAGTGTTCTCTAATTTAGGAATTTCTCTTCTTTCTAACAAAAAAATAAAAGTGATCATCTTTGTGCGACCACGGAAAATTCTATCGCCGCCAACGCTTCGCTTCTGTATTCCGTCCGCACTTTGTGAAATTCGTGGGATTGCTTCCATCCTCTCAGATATCAATAAGTTCGAAATTTACTCCACGGCCTGTTCTAAAAACGCAAATTCGGACCCTCGCCGTACTTCTGTAAAGTTGCGAAAGTCATGCGATTCCACAAATTCGATCGTGACTCCAACCCTTGTGCGCCCTTGGACGCAAACCGCCTGAGTTTTTCGAAGAACGCCCTACCCTCCCGTATTTGTTTAGGAGGTATTAATTTCCCAATTAAACCTTATGGCCGAACCGATTCCAGAGTGCCTTAAATGTTGGCCTTTCGGTCACACAAATAGAATCCGTAAGCGTCAAAAGCCGCTTTACCCGTGCCATGGCATAAGCCATGAGTGCTCAATCTACAAAATGCATGGACTATAAGACCGACAATTCTTCAAATTTGAAAACTTGTCTTTCTTATAAAAAAAAGTCCAAAAATAAATGCATAAATAAAAATAAATTTACACCTTCTCTCGAAGTACTTGTGCTCATTCAAACAATAATTTTTCAATTTTTCTAGAGAGCTTCCCTAACTTGTGTCCACCGACTTCACAATCGACAATCAAGCGATCCAATACTGAGACTACTGTCTTGGTTCCAATTAGAAAAACGACAAATTCTGAAATCATCATCTCCTCCTCTAATATAAAGTATCTAATTGCTGAGACCATGGTACCCATTGCAGACAATTTTTACGAAATGACTATTGATCGTACCAATATCCCCATCCTATTTCCGGCCTCTAAACTTATTTAAAAACTGCATAATGCCAAGCCCTTCTCTAAACCAAACTCCATTTTTACCTTTGCCACGCGTTTATCTCGCGATATTCATAAGATCGTTTTTAAACAAGGACCCTCTTCTGGTTCGTACTTCAAGTGTCATTCCGTCAATAATGAAAATAGCTCAACACAATTGCACTAGTATCCGCAACAAATCCAAACAGCTTGAACAATATCTTTTTTGTAACGACATCTCCGTGGCTCGTCTTTCCCAAACTTTTCTTAAGCCTCGTGATATTTTCTGCTAAAAATTATAACGTGGTAAAATTTGATCGCATCTGCAACTTCTCTCATGATGGTGGTGTGGCGATCCTTATATGTAATAAACTTTCATTTTCTTACGCTTCTAATTTTGCAAATTGTAAGCCGATTGAAGCTTGTAGCTGTAGGCTACAAGCCTACAGCGTTCTTTGGGGAGCTTTTGATCATAAGTTGTTACATTTCACCTAATTGTAATGTTTCCGATTTTGCAAATAACAGCTCATTTTCTTTCAGATCTGACACGTCCGCATTAATATGTGGTGATTTCAATGCTCTTAACGTGTGTTATGGTAGTCATTTTTCCAATTCAAAGGGTAGACAAGATCAGCAATATCTTCAAAGCAGCAATTTGGTTTTATTAAATAATGTTGATTCTACTCATTTTGGTTCCGTCTCTTTCTGCATAGAGCTTTTAATCTGTACACCCAATCTTAGTACTCTGATTATCTGAAGTATCAGCGTATGATTTTATCTATATTACCATCTTAACTTCTATTCTACTCTCTTTGGATCTCCCTATCAGATTCTGTATTTTATTATATGAACTCTTTTTCTATAAGAATATGTTAATTAACAAAGATGATGTTGTTGTACAAAGGAGATATTTCACAGGCGCTCTTCGGGGATCGGTATTGGGCACTCTGTTTTACTTTATATATTAACAAAGTTCTCATATTCCTTCCTGAGAACATCTCAATTCTGGGCTATGCTGGCGACCTTGCCATTTTTGGCTCCAACTCTGATCCAGACTTGTGTAGGAGTACTTGCCAAACTGTCTTCGACGCTATTTCTTGTCGGCTTGAGTCACTTTAACTCACACTTCCAGTTAATAACACCAAATGCGTAGTTTTTTAAAAAAAGGAGAGACCCTACCGTCACTCATCTTCTCATATATGGTTCTTCTATTCCGTTCCACTCGAAACTTTCTCCTGCTGTTCACGTTGACAAAATTGCCAAACAATGTTTTCAACTCATTAATGTATTGAAATCCATTTGTAGTATTTCTTGAGGCTGCGATTCTTGTTTTATGATTAAACTGTATCTCGGATTAGTGAGGCCAAAATTAGAATACGCCTGTTCGCTCTTATTGGACTTTTAAAATAAGGATTTTCTGAAATTATGCAGAATTCAATGGAAATGTTTTCGTCTGGCTCTTGATGGCATTAAACTCATCCACACACTAAGCTCGGAACGGGTGAAGATCTTATACCTCTACAAGAAAGATTTCATTTACTAGCAAACTTTTCATCTCTTAAAATTCTATCTTTTAAGAATCATCTGGAATTGCCTTTCATTTGCGACCTTCTATCACTCAATTCCTCTCCTTCTTTTTTTTAAATTTTTGCTGAAAATATTAATAATTTCAACATTCATTCATGTACATGGCTTATTTAAAATTCCTTTTGGTTTTGAATATTTCCCGCCAGTAATTAATTTCTTACCAATGGTAAGCTCCACAGTCACTCTGGCAGAAGTACATCGCCGCTACTCGAACTTGGTCAATAACAAATGGAAATATTTTTCAATCATCTTTACTGATGAATCGAAGACCGATGATATAGACAGCGGTTTTTGGTTTCCAAATACTAATATAGAAGCTTACTTTTCAAATCACCCACGTAAAACTATATTCTCGGCTGCATGTCTTGCAATCCTGGAAACCATCCGCCTAGCGATCACTCAACTTGAAAATAAATTTCTTTATAGTGTCAGAGAGTAAATCTGTCTCTTCGGCTTTGGAATCACTTCCCTTACCATTACGTGTTATAAATCAGGTCTTTAGTATATAGCACCAAATCTGCTGCATTTTCTTTTCATTTAATCTGGGCCCAGTCATATGGGCATTCTTGGCAATACCAAACACATAAAATTGGATCACATTTTAATGATCACGCTTTGATTTCTGCAGATTTGAGGGCAATCGACAAGAAACTCGCAAATTTTTTCTTGGCAACAACGATGATATAATTCACCTTATGGTCATCACTTATATTCTATATTTCCACAAATAAACTATAGCTCCTTTGTTTTGTCAATTATGGACTCAGACGTGGCATTATTTGCATTACCAGCTGATGTTTAACCACCCGAGATGTAATGACCATCTATTCAAAATTAACATAGCGAAAAGCACTTTTTATACATGTGGGATCTTATAATCTCCTGATTATATCCTATTTGTCTGTCCGAATGTTTGCATTTCCATTCGGCATTTCACATTTCGCAAATTGGGTATATGTAGTCTTCATGACCGCAGCATTCTTCATATTTTGAATTCTCACTCTTGTTCGGATATCTTCGTAGCTCTTGGAGCGGCAACCTTTTATCATTGATTCCGTTTCTTTACCCATTCCTGGCCACCACATATGTGATCTTATTAAAGTTTTTGTCTCTACAATACCAAAATGTATCGTAGGCAACAGGTTTAGTAACTGTTTTCGAAATTTCTATGGCATGGCAGTTTTATAGCCCCTCATAATACAACCACATTCTACTGAAAACTTCGTTTGCTTGTTTCGAAAATATTTAAATACATTATTTTCTAATTCATTGACTTTTTTCCTTAAAGAATTGCGTTACTCAATTTAGCGAAAATTTTGTCCCTCCGAGTTTCGCGTGCAATATTTTATATATAAGTAGTTCAATTTCAATTAGATCAGTATATGTTCTCTCTTGGTAATCACCAATAAAATTTGTTTTTGGTATGTGGAGTAAACAATCTAAGTTTCCATTACTGGTTCCGTTAGTGTAGTACAGTATAGTTAAAGCCGGATAATATTAACGTCCACCTCTGAAAGCGTGATGAAACCATTGGCAGCCGTTCTCAATGTAAAGTGTTTTAAATATTGTTGTAATTTGGTAACAGAAAAGACAATTGCCAATGCTTCTTGTTGGAGAAAACTATAATTTTTCTACTTTTGGTTAAAGCGCTAGATATGAAGCATGTCAGCTTAAGATCATCATCAATTTAGTGAGATAAAACTCCTGCTGCTGCATAGTTGAATGTATCAGTTGTTAATATTATTCTGGGAAATTCTGGGTTATAATGAACCAACAATTAATTAACTAATCCAATACAAGGTCGTTATTCAGAGATATATTTTTAGTTAATTCTTAGATCTGTAATTAGTTTTTGTTACGCTTGACATATCAACGTTAAGTTTTTCTAACCCATTACCGTAAATATGGTACATTCTAGATATGATACTTCAAATTAAAAGAATGAGAACTTCTTTTATTTGGTTTAAGATCGCTGGTCTGCAATTTCATTAAAACCGCTTTTCACATAATGATTTCACATGTTACTCATACTGATATACAACATTGGCAATGTCATACAGCGGGTTTTTCATTGGTTTTTGAAAATTGTTTCAGGCCTTTGGTAGGCGTTTTACTGTGCTTATGCACGCCCTAAGCGCAAAGTAATCAAGCTTGATCATCTGATTCAAGTTGATTGTATGCATTATTTAAATCAACCTTAGCAAAAAGGTTATCGGCTGCTAAAGATGCGCATATTTAATCAATACGTGGCAGTGGATATTTGAAGTCCACCCAATGTTTATAGATGATGGCTTTATAGTCGTCGGATATGCGAATATCTTCATTTTCTTTTATTTCCGAGTTATCTACTCGTTCTAAAACAACTAATTCGATTAAGCTTTTCCTTTTTTTTCTATTTTTGCGTTGACATAAAAATTGTGGAATTTTTTAAGCTTCTGGCATGGGGTCTTGTCTTTTAGAAATGGTTTAGAGAGTAGTGATCAAAGAGCGCCCGCCTCGCGTGCTGTTGTAACAGAAACACTATCAATTTCTACTGGCATCGTGTACAAACCACCATGAGATTCATCTATAATATTAAGATTAGAATCATCAATTTTCGATTCGGTATTAACAAAGTTTAACAAACAAAATGTACCAATATTGCCTATTTTACCGGATACTGCTCGTGAATTTGTAACTTTTCGCTATGTGACTTTTCCAACCGCAGTGCTTGCATGATTTATGTTCCTTGTTTAGTTTCTTCTCATTGTCGTTGTCCTTTTTCTGCCACGAAGATTTATTATGGCTCATTTTTTTAATATAATTAACACGATTGCCAACGGATTCAGCATTAGATGAAATCATCGTTTCGATTAGGAGTAAGTTTTTGACGGATGTTTCTAAATGCTCATAAAATTTAAAACACAGTGTAGATTTTTTACTCTGGCGTACCATTCAGAAGCTGTGCCGTCATCATCTTTCTATATACGATTGTGGGTGGGACACAGTGGATACTTGTAGTTGCATATAATTCCTTGCATGGTTTGCTAACTAGGGATCGTGGGATGCACCAAATGTGTAATGTAGGCTTTCACATTATTTTCTTGGCAATTAATTTCAGAAAATAAATATCTGCTTTCTCTTTCCAAATAATCCATTTTTATTTTGCTGGAGCAAATTCCAATAAATGTATTGTATTATAGAAGGTTTGTTTATAACTTACCCGTTTAATTTTAGCAAAATTACTCTTAGTCAACATATTAATTTTTGATACATTTTAGTGACCTAATTTTTATTATTAGCATAAGTACATATATATATTTTTACTAATATAAGTATTTATGTAATTTTTATTATTATAAGCATTTCTTTAAATGACCTAATCTTAATTATTAGTAACGTAAGCATTACTTTTAGTTATATTTTTCTACTATTATTGTATTTAATTGCATGGACAATCCGTACCGCGAAGATGTAATGTACTCGCCCATGGCCCTAGCCCTCCAGTTTTAGGATTCTTATTAATCCCGCGAACTTTTTTGGTTCAGAGCACAATACCGTGTCCGGCACATACAATATAATGAAACGTCTTACCCATCTCTTGGCAGAATGTGCATGAATCGGTATCAGAAACACCCACGTTTTTCAGGTGGTACCTGAAGAAATTATGACCCGTGTCGAAGCTTGTGACCAAACGTAGCTCGCTCGTTCTTCCGTTCCAGAAGTTTATATGCCTTGCCGGAAGATATTATGAATCTTTTTGCTTACCGTTGTCTTGCTTCCAATGGCAATCCGATTTTTTCGTTGCCTTTTACGACACCAGTCAATTCATATGGCTTCTTGGTACGTCACAGAAAAGTTCGGGAGCTATCATTATGCCTCGGACTCTCCTAGTAGCTACATAGCGAGCCCTTTCGTTGCTCTCAAAGTGGCCAGGCACCCACGTTAGCGCTTGCCTAGTTGTGCCCCAAGGTGTGAAAACATTCCAATACAAATCTAGATGTCATCATATGCCCTCTTAGGGACATGAAGGGCGCTTGATTGCCGGAATAAATGCAGATCAGCTCTTCCCTACATTGCGTCCTTAAGCATTCAGATACAAACGCTCTGACTGCGTAGACTTCTGCTTAGAACATGGAGAGACGATATCCTATTGGTATAGACTTCCGAAAACTCGACTTGCAAACGCCCCGAGTTTCGCAGTTTTTCAATTTTGAACCGTCGATCCGTGTTTTCACCCTCGGTTCAAAAGCTTGTCCGTGTCAGTTCGTTATCGACGGTATGGTCACTCTGAACCGTTGCGAGAGTACTAATTTTGAGATGAAATTTTCCGGTATCTTGACAAACGAAACTTTCATGACATTTCTCAATACCTCTAAGCGGTCGCTAAGATTTCCCAGTTTTAGTTTGTCGACAGTATAAGTGAGCTCAGGCAAGACACCTTTTCTATAGCTACGTAGATGTTCTGCCCGGCAGCAGCGTCTTTAGGGCGTTTAAGGGGCAGGATTTCATCGCACCGGTGATGCCAATACAAGCGAGACGTTGTGTTCTGTTTAGTGTCGTCGCCGCCGTTTTCTGCTTTTTAGTCCACCATGCCAAAGCTGCATAGTATGGCGTCAGTAGGATTACGGTAACATAAGACTAGCAGATTGTGTTTCAGCTTATGCCTACGTTTTACCTTATTAGCGTTGACAGACAAATAGTCCTATGGTCGCCTTTTCGGTTAACCATCTTAAATAACACTTCAAGGTTAAGCTTTTGTCAAAATGGATACACAGTTATTTCACCTGACAAGGACAACAATTATCTAAATGGACCTTGTTCGATGTTAACTTCCTCTTTTTCGGGAAAGGAACCATAGCCATTTTTTGTGGCATCACTTATGGGTTATGCGAAGGGCTTTTTGCATGCGGTTAGTAACTGTTTGTTCATCCCAGCCTACCATGGGAATTGCAAAATCGCCTGCATGACCCAGTATTTTGAATCACAGATCATTTAGTTTTACTAGGAGCTCATCTATGACTACGGTCCAAATAGGAGGAGAGAGCACGCTCCTTTGGGGGCATCAGGTCCTCTATTGGACCTGATAGCTAAGGATGCCCCTGCTAGCTGCGAAGTAACGAGCCTGAGAGTCAATACATTGATTATCCAGTTGATAATCACATTTGGAATATATTAGTTTTGTTGGGGTCTTTCTATAACCGCGTATGACGCATTATTCTATGGTCCTTGTATATCGATTAAGATAACGAGAACCACTTGCTTTGTTTTTCTTCTTATTCTTCCCTCGATTATACAGGTTAGCTCATAAATTGCGGTGGCACATATGCCACTTTGATAGCAAACTATTACTGTGGACTGATTTCACGATTAGGATTTCAGCAGGTTTTCATTTTTGCTCATTGATTCCGGTATAAAGACCTATTGAAGTGGACACGGTCTTACCCCATCTGGCCCCAACGATTTATGTGAACCGAAGGCTGACAGGGACATCTTTGTTAGTAAGCCTCATGTTTCAACAGAGCGTCTACGCTTCAAGTTAAATAGCCTCCGTACTGTTGGGGAGATGTGAAGACGTGTTCCTGTTTTGAAGCACAAAAGACGAAACGTTTCCCAATTCGTACATATGGGATATCTGTAGGTCTCGCATAACACCGCGCTGGCGACATTGTCGAACTACATGTATTGATGGTTCGATAATGAGACATCGCCGGGTACATTCCATCCTAAGATAGAGGAACTCAGATAGGCACAGGCGAGAGTGAAATCTAACACCTCATCCCTGATGATGTGTTTGAAAGTGGGTTCCTTTCCTTGATTTAGAATGATAACATTGTTTTCTACGAAGTATTAAAGAATTCACTCACCTCTGGAATTTTGATTTGGGGTGCCCCAAATTGTATGGTGGTCGATGATATCACAGCCGATTAGCCGGTCCAGGCAGTAGGACTTGCAATGCTGGACAAGACTCCGTATCTCCAGTTGGGGCATCTCTGCCTCGCCCAGTAAGTACGCGAGGGCTTTCACCGATATAGGATTCTCATCCACTATATGCCACTATACACTCTGAAAATGATCTGAAGTTTATACTGTTTGCAATGAGTAAGAAGATTCTAAGCCGCCCGTATTGGATTTTGTAAATCAACTTACCTTCCTTGCTGCGCAGGCTTTGGATAACGCCCGCATCTATCCAGGGCTCCAGGATTAGAGCTGTGTTAAGTCCCTTGTTTGTGAATCTCCCTCTAAAAACCGGAAAGACTGTTTTTGCATGGTGGAGATTCACTTCAATGCACCTGATGTTCCTATATTCTCTACTAAGGACGCTCAAATGCAGACTTAGAGGTGCGTTCCTTAAGCTACGTGTGCCTTTGGTTGCTGCGGGTCTTGCTCCGTAGTCTGTTCGCCTGTTGTGGCCTCGGTGTGTTCGACGGGGCAGACGGCCCGAGACTTCCTTGAGGGATGGTCACAGTCCCTGAAAGCCAACCGTCTGTCAGTTTTCCAGCCTTGTCCTCCCCCGTGGCCCTTTTAGTTGACGAAGCACTTATCAATACTCTGACAGAACTCGATGGGCCTTCTCCATCGTTGACTCTAAGCTGACACCATAAATGTCAACGTGTCTGTTATTCTTCAGCACTGCACGCTGAGAATTCGTCGTCACTGCCAAAGTTAGCTGGTTTCTGCTGCTTTTAACACCCTTCTGAAGGAACTTCCCGTACTCAATCTTTTAACCCTTCTTCTGGCCCTCCAGAAGTTTTAAGATGTCCGTCGTCACGACGTTTTCTCCTTCGACGACGCATGACGGTCTGCATGAATATTACGTTCGTACAAAGCCTTCATCCATCCGGTCTTACGGGTACATTCTGCCTGTCACCCCGTGGTGACCACTCCGGGGATGGTTTCTCACCTTATTTTTATACATAAGTTACACTTTCAGAATTATTCAGAATAACAATAATCATAATTTGCTCTCGTCATGTATTACTCACCATTTAATTTCTACCAAACAAACAAAAAAAAAAAAACAGTCAGATCACGAATACTCGAGCAATTTAATTTTCACAATGCGCGAATGGATTCAAGGATTTTTTCAAAAATTCCATGCTTTTTTGGTCTCTCCATGAATTCTCTACAATATTAAACCTAAATCGAAGAGATAAGAATTACGCACAACAATTAATTTTTTATGTATTAAATAATGTTGGCGTCGTTTCAGCGCCATAACATGATCAGGATCGCTATATTTTGACTAATATCCTCCAAACGCCACTTTAAAATTAAATAGCAAAATTTTAAGGTCTTTTTTGTCTCTCCATGAATTCTGTACAGCTTATTTCCATGTATTGCCTCTCAACGCTTGGAACGTAGAGGCAATGACCAAAAACAATCAAACGATCGACAAAAAGCATTTCAAGACTTAAAATTACATAAAGTTAATGATACTAAACTAACTCAGTTTTAAGAAGAATTGCTGATTGTTTTTGTAACTGATTTTTTTCCTTTTGGATTAAGATAAGAGTAGTTTTATTGCAGATGAGTGCTAATGATTCCGAAAGACCTATAGCATTTACTTCAGACACATTACAAACACCAAGATAAATATAACCAAATTGGAGAAGACGGCTTGTCTATTATTTTTGGCAAAAAACATGAGGAAATAGATTCCAATCTTAAAATTTTTCTTAATTGTAAATACGCTGAAGACAGTGCATCACTTTACTTGCCTACTGATTTGAGTAGTTATGAAGCATGATCTCTTTTACATGATAGCCATGAAGGCATTATTAAAATGAAACACTTAGCCAGAGTCTATTGATTAAACATTGGTAATGACATTCACCGTTTATCTGCAAAATGTGATATTTGTAAAATGGGAAATCGTGTTCCACCTAAGCAATATCAAACTTGACCGAAACATATCATCGAATGGAAACATATTCATGTTAACTTCGCCGATCATAGTTTTCCTTTAAAGCAAACCCTTTGTGTCGTTGCATATTATCGATTTCCACACGTGTGTAGCACAACAGTAGATGACACTATTAACAATTAAATTGTTATACTAGGCATAAGTATTATTTACTGTATTTTTACATATTACCTATAGCTATAGATAATAAGTGGGGACGAAAATGACGTGGGGATATGTGATCAGTTAACATCATCATCCGGCACACTTTACAGGCATCACAGTAGGGACATTTCGATAAAAAAACCATTCGTTCAGTCCGACGATCATCGGCGATATGTTATTTAAGTTGAAGTTATACATCAAATTATTAATTATTAGTCGTTATACTTTTCATGGTAGATTTTCCAACCTCCACTATATTTACTTTTCTCTTGTTAGTATCACTAAGTCAATAAATATACTACTTAATAAAACTTTATAAAAAAGAAGTTAATTATGTTTAAGGGATTGTAAGATTTTTTATTTAAGTGGAAAATATAGATATCGAAGATAAGGACGTCTGGAATGGTGGCTACGATATATCCTGGTAACAGGAATAAATAATTTTTCCAGAAAGGCAAAGTAACAAACCTCACAAATGTTTTATCATCATCCTTTGATATTGAAGATATACCGTGAATGCTCGTGACAAACACTTGTCCTCAATTAACCGACGCTTTCAACAACTTTTGCAACGTAAGTGGTACTGAACATATCCTTTTCATTCTATGTCAAACGCATCAGCCGAATTTTATGTAAGATCATTTAAATCCAATGTTCGAAAACGTGTCGAAGTTGGACTTTCAACAGGAAATGCTGTGCATAAATATTTTAGTGCTTGTCGTTTCGTGCCCACGGTAGATCTGAAGACGAATTTGTTTATGGACGAACACTATGGTGTAAACTACTTAAAAAACCAAACTTTACACAGCTCGTTTGAAAAAATTGTACATAATATGAAATACCGTCTGTGCTCAAAATTTTTGAAAGTAATGAAGTATGTACCTGAAAAAATAATATGTCAAATTGGTCGAGCCCTTTATCAAGTGCAAACATCGAAAGGTTCTATAAAACGAAGTGTAAATCAAGTTAAACCTAAAAATGATTCCAAAAAAAAAAAAAACAATCTGAAATTCATTCATACTTGTTTACCACGCTTTTGCAAAAGGAAGAAGAGCGGCATCAAGAAAATTGTGAGAGAAGGTCCTTCCGAAAGTATCCAACTTGATGAAGACCAACTTGAAAGTGCCATTCGCCGCAGTAAAAAACAGAAAGTGGAAGTTTCTCGGTATGTAGCACCTGATTAAAGGCGACGTAGATGAAAAATCAATTGTTGAGATCATTTAACAATTAAAGAAATTATAGTCGGCTTAGGCAAAATCTAGCATACCCACCAATGTTTAGATTTTTGGCGTCCAATGCTTTTATTCATTGCCATGAAAAAATGAATATGATGACATTTATCTTCCACCTTTTAGTAGAGTAAAAGCTAATGTTAAGAAAAATAATTCTATTACGCCGTGAAGTGCATTCTCCTTTTAATCGCGTTTAAGTTCCGTGTCGAATCAGTAGCAATGTCTGAATTATCATCTTCTTCGTTGAGAAATTCTTGGTATTCAGTTTGCGGTTGATAGGAGAAAACTTTACATCTCCGCTGCGCACGATTTTTTTGGTTTCGGGATCCCATAATCGATATCTTTATCTTTACTAGCAATATTTATTTACTTTTTATTTTATTTATTTTTACTTACTTGCACATGAAACTTAATTAAAAAAATTGAACAGTCGAATTCAATTGACCCGTAGAAGTCTCATACTAATTAATATTAAAAACTAGTACGAATTGTATAAGGAGAAGTGAGGAAAAAAATAAAATTAATAAATAATAGCCCCATAGTACAAATAAATAGGAAAATGAAGCATGTACACAACCAGCATAGAGGCACGCTCACAACCAGTGCAGTACCAAATTGCAAGTGAGCCCTAAGCCATCGTCAACATGCAAAAGGAAACATGCGAGGCATATATGGAGATTGTTCTTTTGGAGCTGACAAACTAAAAAAAATATCTAGGATTAACAAGAGGATTTTAGCGATTGAAGATATTTGCAATAATATTGGTAGCGAAAACCAAAAATTCTATTTTGCTTTAAGCACACAGCTGTTCTTGCTCAATAATCACCACTTGCTTGTTGCAATTTGTCATTACTATAAATTATTCGCAATTGTTTACAAAAATGGTTAAGGTAATTAAATCTATGCCTTGACGCATAATAGGCAAAATAATCGTAAGCAGAACCACTTTTCACAGATATTTTGAAAAGTTTGTTTTTCCTATTTTTGTAATATTTAATTGTCTTTTTAAACCATGGTGGGCACCTGCTTCGAGGGCAAGGTTGCTTGATCGGAACGGAGGTAACGATAGGTAGATAGAGGTAGAAGTTTAATACATTATAGAACATAGACAGTGAGGTTTCAATATTTCCAGCAGAGAAATGAAGCATAATGTGTGAGAGACGAGATTTAAGCAGTAATCTATAAATTTTGTTACAATCGTAATATTTAATGGAAGAAGTTAAATTTGGCGCGTTAGAGTAGCTCAAGGGACGACCATAACTGTAATGAAAGCAAATACAAATTGCTTGATATATATTTATATATATATATAGTATATATATATATATATATATACGTACCGTATACATATACGTAACGTATACGTAAACGTATACATATACGTAACGTATACGTAAACGTATACATATACATCGCTGAAATCTGTAATTGTAGACAGTAGATAAATATGTAAAACATGCGAGACTCATACTGATGCGCCACGAGCTTTACTAGGTAGTAAATGTTTATTAAAAAAAAGAAGTAAAAGGAACTTTTCGAAAAAATTCTTTTTTAAAATTTTTAAAAAATTTGATTAGTCTTCAAGTTCTTATTACTTTGCCTTATGAGACGATTAACTAAATAAATTGAAATGTCGCATTGAAATGATTTTTTATTTTGCATTAGAATATTGTCTTATTACTATTACATAAGACAGAGAAATTTTCAGTATTAACTAGTCATCTACATTAATTAAAAATTTTCTGTCGCTCTACTCCAATGTTACTACCCAGTTTATTGTGTAATATGCTTACTGCAATCAAGAAGTACAGGCATTTTTTTACTTAAGTTCGAACTTTATAACTAGTAGTTTGTTTAGACCGAATCTTTATGATAATAAATCTGACATCGGAATTTTTTGATTTCAAGAAGGAATTTTCCTTAAACCGAATTTTTTAAGGGTGTTTTTTCTCGAAAATGATAACTGCCTTTTAAAAGGCTTGTAGATAATCCACTTAATCAAGAACTAAGATATTTAAGCATGTTGGGCGTTAACATAATACGAGTTGTTTATAAAGCTGCCGAAATCCGAGAGACTTGAGTACAAACAAGGATTTTTTCCATTCATATTGTCTGTGGCATAACGTCTGACAAAGCACTTAAGACGTTGCTCGATTGATCTTAAAGTATAGAAAAAAATATGTTCTAAAGCGATATTCCCGTTGGTTTTTGATCTATTTGTGTACATAATCGTGGCAACAGAAAAAGTGTATTTTCAGCCATAACATCTAATCTAAAAAACAAAACAGTTTCAAGAAGCAACCTTGACATTTATTTGTTATTATTTTGTTTTTTAAACAATCAACATTACATATATATTCTATACTTTATGTTAAAAACACCCACCATTCCATAGAGCAACTGTTAACAATCGAGGCAACTAAAACGCACCTAAATATGTTTCATGCGTTCCGGTGAATCAATTTGCAACATAATATTACAAAACACTATTATATAACACTTTTGAAAGATTTGATAACTTTTGTTCATAAAGCTCCCCTACTATATTTTAAGCACCCAATCGGTGGCCCATATAAAAATTTCGTATATGGGAAACAGTTAAAACTTTTTGTGTACTTTTTCAAGAATTTTCTACAAATAAGTTATAAATAAATCTTTCTATTTCATTTATTTCCCAAATGAAACCGAGCTACTTCATCGTTGTTCGAAAAGAATATTTAACAAGCTCCCAATTGATTGAGAAAAAATTCATAATTTAGCGTAACAATTGACCCTTTTGAACAATTTTATGAAAATTTTTCTTGAGTTGTTAAATCAAATCTGTTTCATATTTTTCGCGCATTACTTTTGTTTACATTCGTAGCACCTGATCTTTCAAAAAATAGCGGGCTCTTCTTTCTTAAGTGACCACTTAGTTACGGGATGTATCCTACACGTGTAATAAGGGGCGATCAGAAAGAAGCGATAAAAGAGACAGGAAGATTTGCCGCTGTCTAGTAAGTTTCTAAGGTAGGTATTATGTCTTTACCGACTGAACGTTCTAAGTAATAATAGATCGCATTTAATCAAAAAAGAAATCGGAATTGCCAAAAATGTTTATACTTTAAATCAAACCGTCAATAAAGCAATACAGTCAGTGTCGAATGTAGCATAGTTACGAGGATATTGTAAGGATATGTATTTTAACCGTTTTCTATGAAATTTATGTTTCTTAAATATGAAATTTGATTAATCATATTAATCAGGTTGTTGATCAGAAACTTCTTTGAAAATAAATTTCGTCGAAGAAAATCGAATTCTTTCGGAGAGAGATGCTGAGCTATCTTCCTGGTGCTTAAATGACGATTTCTCATTCAGATAATTTTGGTGCTCTTGTTCACCGCATCAAGTTTTCAAACAATTTACTATCTTCTTCCTTCTACAGTTCACGTGCGACGTTGCCAGGGCTTTCGTAGCGGCTCTTGCACGGATGTCGTACACAATGATTTTACTTGTTAGCCATAAATTATTGATCTTCAAACTCCAGCCCTGTAACTTTGCTCTATACTTATTGAAATGGATAAGTTTTCATCTTCATTCTCGATCATTTTTGATGCATTTCCGTCAGGACTTCAGGTATTATTCAAGGCTGCCATTTATGATCCTTTCTATTTATCTTATACATCAATTATATCTCTTTGGTGATTAAGTCCAGCCGTCTCGTAACGTACATTGACGATGTTAAACTGTTTTGTCGCTTTAACTCGAAGACTGACTTAGATAATTTTGCTACATATTACTCACTAAATTTGATTAGAGTAAGTCTAAAAAAATGCTGGAAGGTTTTATTATCAAATAGGAATTCATTAACTACTGATTATTTCATGGATTTACAAAAGTTGGAAATGGGGATCCGTTCATGAATTTAAGGAATTTTTTCGGACAACGACTGCACTTTAGTCTACACATTGAGATACATTTCAATAAAACTAGAACAGGGCTGAATTTTATTAAACGGTGGGCCAAAGATCTTGACGATCCTTTCCAAAAATGCTAGAGTGAAACCAACAGTTGAATGTGGCTCTATTGTGTAATCTCCACCATATGGTTGCTATGTAGATTCAATAGAATCCGGTCAAATTAATTATCAGTTAAATCGGAACAAGCGGTAGAAAAACTTTTAGCATAGAGATTCGAGGTTTAAATATCAACAAAGGAGTCGGAGCCAATAAAAGAGATGGAGCGGGAAGGATTTGAAGTCATCTGTAATAATCTTGGTAGTTGAGGCCACTACCATCAAGCATTGAAGTAGAGTAGATGAATTAGTCGTGCGCACATTTCATATATTTTTTGAAAAGATTGTTTTTCCTATTTTTGTAATATTAAACGACATTGTTGAACCGCGTTGGGCAGGTACTTCGAACGGAGGATTGTAGAATTGGAACGGAAACGGAAATAGCTAGTTTTATTACATTATAAAACATGGATATTAAGGTTTTTATATACCTCTCAGAACAAGCGTAATGAATAAAAGATGAGATTTGAACAAATTGCTGCATAATGCGAATCCTTAAGTAAACTGAAAGATGGTTAATGATTTACAGCTATTTCCGTGAAATTGACAAAGCAAAGATTTAGCAGAAAGATCTGAAAAAGATGTCGGTCAGGTAATTTGCACAAATAAGCGCGGCATGTTTTTTTGTATGTAGAATTACCCTCATTTGAAGGACCATAGGAAAGCATAAATGTTTGTTGCCATAAAGTATTAAGAAGCAAAAACTTTAACCTTCTTAACGTTGGACGAAATAGAAAAACTCAGAGAGGTACTCATCCTCAATGAAAGGCGTTACGCGCTAATTTTTTGATTTCCACAGACACATATATTTAATTATATCTTGCGTAGGACCGCTTTGTAAAATCCCTGCAAAATTTCGTCTGTCAATTATTAACACGTCAATGTTATATTTCTTTTTCCCACTCTTATATCTTACCTTCTACTTATCACTTCATTGCACTACGTTCCATTTTTGTCCCTGTAGCAACTTTAATGCCATTTTATATCTTATACCAGTACATTTGAATAATGATCAAGAATATTTATACTCTGTGGTATCTCTGAAGCTTTCTTTTGAGTTTTGGAAATATTATGGCAAAGTGAATGTGATTTTCTATATATTTTTACAATATTAAACGCTTTCTTACAATATCAATCCATTGATTTATAGTATAAATATTTAAGTGCTTACACCAATTTTTATTCTAATTTAATTTTTTCTTTTTAAATGCATAAATTATAATTACCACGCAAATTCCTTAGCTACTAGTTATATTTTTACTTTTAGTTATAATTTATTTTTATTTTTTTTCTTTTGGAGGATATTTCTGTTACATTTTTTTGTAGGTGTGCTGCTTAAACGCTCGAAAGTTGTTAACACAGGTCTATGTGTGGATTTTAGAGTTTGCTTATTTTGTACAATTTTCGATTGCTTTTCTTTCCTTTTTGCTTTAATTTCCTTCACTGTACATTTCTTTGATGATGCTTTCTTTTACTAATTAATTTTTTTTCTGGTTGTTTTTGCGAACTAAAACTTTCACTTCTTATGCTCTCCTCAATTTGTACTTTTAAATCATTCATGACCATTTATAAACTCTGTAACTAGCTTCACCCCTCTTTTTTCTATCACATGAGCACCAGGAGACAATAGAAAATATTGTTTAATGGCAGGCTTTACTGAATGGCTTTTGGCCTACTCCAATTTTCGTGAAATAGATCGTGAAAACATCAAATTCATTTTGAGAAGGATTTTGGTTTAACTTTTGGTATTATTTGAGGAGGTGGATCCTTTGACAAATATAACTAGAAAATTGAAATCATTGCTGCAGCTCTGGAAGTTATTAAGCCGCGTTCTCCTTAAAGGTAATGATTTCACAATTTTGGCTATGATTTAGCAATTTAAAATTTTCTACATAATTCCTCTTTTTTCAACGTGTTTGTAATTTTCAGGATAATTGCCACGTTGCTGTTATTAATCGTGCGATTTACTTTTTTTCTTATGTGCTGAATGGTTGAGGAAATTACTACATTCAATGTATTATCACCGTTACAGCACAGAAAAACTTTATTCCAGTTCAATATCAGGATTGACTACCTACTAATCACGGCCAATTAGTTGTTGTTTATCAGACTTTACAATGTTCAATTTCAGCCTTTTGCACTGAATAATTGAATTTTTAACTGAATAATTCTCGATCAGATTTGTGATGCGTCTGCTGCATTGTTGCTGGTGATCCGGTATCTATTTTAAAATTAAGATTTACATTATTAACATTCAAACTTACACATAATTTAGATTTCTGGTCAAGTACATTAGTACTACAAACTTCTTCTACCGTATTATTAATTTGTTTGGAATGGCCATCTTTTTCCTGCACTTCTGATTTGGTTTTAAGACACATTTTCTTTACGTGACCTTTTTTTGCACGATAAACCTATTGTAGTTTTATGTGTACACTTATCAGCTAAATGAGCTCCAACGTCCCATCGTTTGCCACGTTTTTTCTTATTTTTACTTGTATTAATGCTTACATATTCTTTTCCCGTTTTTTCCAATTACAACTTGCTTTGCCACTTCTCAATTTATTCTATCGAACTTGAATTTCCTCACCGCCACCGGTAGATCTTTAATTTCATGCTACCGATTTTGTATCCCTTTGTTGCGGAATCAAAACACAAATCGATTTCGTAAAACTGTATTTAGGTAGTTTCCAAAATTGCATTTAGCAGCCAATTTGTGCAAGGCTACCGTAAACTTTGCTGCCAATTCTCCTTTTTGCTAGTTCCGCAAATGGGATTTGTAATTCTCCCTTACTTGTAATGGTTCTCACTTTCACTCGTGCACGTTTTTAACGACGGCTTTGCAAATGTTGTTGGTTGCTTTGAATTTGCTATAACGCACAAAACCTGTAAAATAATTGTAGATTTACGTGGTTTTTATCTTCTCAACCAGAAATTATTAAAGACGCCTCAAAATGTTCGGCACATTTTGACCAAAAACACTGAACACTGCAATTTGCAAAGATGATAGAAATAGGGCCTTCTTTATTTATTTACTTATGTTAAGGTTATGTATAGACGTTGTGTTTTGTTTCACGCGTATTTGCAGTATTACGTAAAAAATATTTTCTCTCGACGCCAATTCGTATGTTTAGGCAATTTATTAAGACTAAATTACGGCAAAAACATTATGTATATTACATGAAACAAAAACATTATATATATAACATGGGACATTTCGCTAGCAAATTTTGAGCATCAAAATCATTAAGTACTATTACGAGACATCAAATATATATAATAATATATATATATAATATAAGAGAGAGTAAAAGAATGAAATGAGGACATTTACTGAAGTTTGTGCACTCTATATGCGTAAGACTACACTATTAACATGTAGAATATATGTTACAGCAGAAATATTTGTATGCGTTTGTGCTTGCCTTTGCTTAAGCAATTAAACAACAGAATATTTATTTTTGGATTTTTTGAGCGTCTGAAGGCTTACTTTTGGTATCTTGGCGCAAACTTTTGCTTACAAGCAGACAAACGATATTTTCCTAAATTATCTTCTACATGTCTATTGTGCGCAACTTTCCACATCAATCCATAGGTATTGCACGAGACGCGTTAGCAATTATTTTAAATCCTTGCTTCCCCGAAAATATTTCAGTCCCATGTACTATTAATAACTGTTATAGCTATGTTAACTTAATATTAAAATTAATATTACAATAATAGAAATTATTACAAAAAACGCTTTGAAAAAAAAAAAATGATAAAATAACGAAATTTACTGTAACTAATAATAATCTTTAAATAATATAATAATTAACTATTTAATTTTGTTGTTGTTGTGATGTGCGTTCTTGAGAAACGTAGATTTGTTCTTGGCGTTTCCTTCGTAATCAAAGTAATAAATGGTGCTATTGACTCGTCTTCATTACTTGATGAAATAAGCTTTAATGTTCCTAACCGCTTCTCTAGCCACTTTATCTTGATTAAGCTTAGTCAATGTAAATATAATTATGAGCTGTTTAACCCGCTTAGAGTTGTTTGCAAGAACCTAAATGACGTCTATTACTTATTCTCATTATCGGACTCTTTAAAGTCCATTAAAGCAACATTGCTTAATACACATGATTTACCTATGTCGTACTTAAACTAGCTTCTATGATTCGAAAATTAATTGTTGTTAACTATTATCGGTTGCCAAGCTTATGCATGTTTGCGATGGCTTAGGGGTTCATTTGCAATTTAATGGGCGTGGCTCTGTGCTAGTTGTGTACATGCTTTTTTTCTTTTTCTTTTTATTCTTTTTTCCTTCTTATTTGTTATTATACATATACTAAGTTTTAATTTACGATACTTATACTAAGTTTTAATTTAAGATTTACTTTAAGAGTCAATTGAACTCGACTGTCATTTGTTTTAGTTGAGTTTCATGTATAAGTAGAATAAACAAATAAATAAATAAATAAGTAAATAATTACTTTGAATTAGTTAATTTTTCATCTTTTGTCTTTTCTCAAATTGTCAAATTGCCGCATAAAAATTTTACATTCTTAAAAAGCAACGCCGTAATTAAACTATATATAAAATTAAGGCGATGATTTTTTTTGTAATCATCGTTAGCACTCGATCCTGAGTACTCCTCACTTTCATAAGTGATTCGAACAAGTCCGTTAAGTCACCGTTCACCTTCCTGGTTATTTGTGAACGCTTTTCGCATTTAAACCTCCACCATGTATCAAATACGTGTCGTTGCGTCTGATTCTCAGCTGGACTACTTTCCCTAATTTCTACCTCCTAATTGCCTATCAAATTGCTAGTTTCTTGTTCGTTTGTTTTCTTTATATCTTCTAACATATTTTCAAAATCAAAGTCAGTATCCGACCCCAAGATTTCTTCTTTGTTTTCCTCATAATTGCCCGCCCTATGCTCAAATTCATCCTTTAAAAATTTTCATTGAGATAAGCTGCCATGTTTCCACCCGGGAAGGGTGTATATTGTTTGGGATAGATGCTTTTAATTTAGAAAAGTAATTTTCCAAAGCTTGTTAAGAAAAAATGACCTTGCAGATCAGACATCAAGTGACATTTTTCTATTGAAATTTTCAAATATGCCCACATGTACGTTGAAAGCTGCGCATTGAGCAAAAACATTGGGTTAAATAGAATAACAATGAATATGATACATACATACCGTATTGTGGGTGTGTCTCTGCGCTAGAAGTGTACATGCTTTCTTCTCTTGTTTTTCCTTTCTTTCTTATTTATTTATATATGAATTATAATTTTTATATCCACCACGGTAACATTTTTTTTCATAACGTGTGTAACCCGCAAAAGGAAGTTTCAGAGACCCTATAAAGCATATACATTCTTGATCAGCGTGAAATTCTGAGTTGATTTAGCCGTGTCTGCCTGTGTGTCTGTGTGGTGTTTGTTATTGACACGCACCTGGTTGCAAAAATGAAATATGGTAGAAACATTGGAAGTTTTGCGCGGAGGTTAGTAGTGAAATTAGGCCACATTGGTCAGAGCAGAACCCGGTAATAGAGCAAAAACTGAACGCAAACCCATTTCTCTTAACAAAAATTTGTGGGTTTTGCGCTTTACTTAGGGCTTATAAAAGTTGGAAGCCTGAAATTTTCCATATTTACTTTACGAAACACTGTATTCTTTACCTGCAAAAATGTAAAAGGTCGGGTATGCCCACACAAAGTTGCAAGTGGTTAAATTATTAATTATATTAATTGATTAAATTGGCTTGTTTATTGAATAATGGACTGTTTTTCATCTCTTGTTTAGAGAATTATTCTGAATTGGTCTGTAGAATAAGAGGTGAGTCTATGTTAAGTGGTTCTGAGTGCTCCACAACGCTAATATACCTAATACCACAGACAGTAGTAGCAGCATCTGAACGTTAACGATGTGGAACAATTAAGACAAGCGGTAGAACGATATACACATGGGCACAACTAGACATATTATAATATGTCGAATATTTAAATTGGTTTCCTTGTATGTAGCCTTACCCAATGTCAAAGGTCTACTTCAATGAGTTTCACAGACTGTACCGCCCTGAGCGGAAGTAGACTTTATATGAAGATCTTATATTTTTAGTGAACGATAAACAACAATGAATGCAATTTAAATAGCAGTTTTTATGAAGTTCGTCTGTTCTGAAGAGTTTTTACATCATCGTGCAACTACCGAAAAAAAACATAAGCAAAACATTGTTAAAAGTAAGCGAAAATGAAGCCACAAATCATGTAGTAATACTTTGGGTACATTAATATGTTTTCAAACATGAGTAAGGAGAAGCCCATTTAAATAAAATAACACATCTGCAGACATTGTACAGGCGTAGAGGGTTAATCTTGCAATGCGTTTATTGTAGTAAATAGCTGGAGTATATTCATACTGATTGCTGGAGGCGTTACCGGAGCTTCAAGTTGTTATGTACTAATAGTTTTGTGTGACTTCCAGAAGAGGAACTGTTTGCGGATGATGGCTAAAAATCCAGCTTGCCAAATGACCATCAGCGAAGTTATGGAATCCCTCCCACATCTTACGAACTAGTTAGCTCAGCTATGGCACGTACGCTTGACTCACAGGCCACCATTCCTCGTATTGAGATAACGCAAGGTCGCCCTAAAATATATTTAGATAACAGCTTTACATACATAGACTTACTACTGGTTAAATAAAAAAGATGTAATGTTGTGGTTACATAAAACTAAGTCTGGTAGACACACACGCGCCTGTTTACACCAAAAGTGGGGACACAACACCATCGCATATACAATGGATACGTTTTTTACTTATAACAATGAAAGTCAATCTTTATAACCTTTTTCGCCAATATTAACTGCCCTATACCACATTATCTAACACAATTCCTATTTTTACCATAGAACACAAAAATTATACGCTGCTTTTATATGAACTTATTATTACGTAATTGTATGTTAGAAATTAGATCTCTTTTCAAGTAAAGGCTTACTTTCTGTAAGAACGGTTGTGCCCAAGAGATTCAAAAATTGCGATACGTTTTTAAAATTCAGCGCAGTTAATTATGCGCTACACTAATTGTACATTAAGTTTATGCGGACGTATATAATACGCGGAAGGGCTTAGGTTCTTCCTTCCTACACACTTCCTACATTACGTGGACCGATTCAGACGACGATTCCAAGTCTGTCTGTCCATGTTAATTTGTGTTCAAACTATTCGTTACACTGACGTGTTTTGATCCAAGGACGAATGCTATTGAAAATGGTTTGGATCCACTTTTCTGACCACTCGCCGCAAAGGAAATTAAGGTGCAAACTTCATGTTTGTTTGTGTACAATTATGACACAACTAACAAAAAATCATCCAAAAGTAAATAAAACCAAAATTATACAAAAGTTTTAATAAAAGGATATAAATTGAAATAATGAACATTTTTTATAAGAAATAAAAATGGTAAGATAAATATAGTCGGGCAAGGCCGCGTTAGGAACCCTTCACTACTTCGCCTAATACACTAATTCAATTATTTTCCTGATAATGTTCCAAAAATTATGCACGAATTTTATAGCTTTACTCTTTGCAAAAGCCCTCATATTAGATGTCAACTAATGTGGTCCAAATATACCAAACCTAACTTAATTGCTAAAGATATTACTAGATTTTAAGTATGGGCCGCAAAGGCCCTCACAGTATGTAATGATGTCCTAAAGATAGCCCTATTTGATTCAAATTTGATACCATTCAGTTTATAAGAAATTACTTTCACCAACCTTTTTTCATAAAAAAATATGAAAAACTGGACATTTTTGGCATATAAAGCCTAATTTTTGTTTAGGGCGTTATATAGGGTGGAATCTAAAAATAGTTACGTAGTCTAAATTCGATAGCAGTAATTTCTATAGAAAATTTCTATTATGTGCAAATTTTCGATATAAAATATGGAAAATTGATTCTTTTTGACTTGGAAAGGTTCAGTTTTCATACAAAAGGTTATGTGAGAGGAAGTTCAGAAAATTCACCATTCGACGAAAATTTCTTCACAAAAATGTCAACATATTACCACTCAGCGCTTTTCGTTGCTAAATTCTGAAAATTAAAGCGTTGGTTTGTTTACCAACTTTTCTATAAAAGGCGTTCCGCTTTTAGCAGGTTGAGCAGAAGAATACGTAGACAGATTTTAGACAGACAGACGAACAGACAAGTTAAGATCGAATCGGAAAGGGGTTTTGAATTAAACGGTATAATAAAACGTAAGGGTACCTCAAGTCCTTCTTTGTGCTGTGTACATCGGCACAAAACTAATGCACCCTGTATCACTCCAAGAATAGCTTAAGCACTGTGGCTTTTGGGCTGCTCGCTACTTAGCGGTTAAATGTTGACAATCTGTGAGATAAGAATTTGCGCAAAATCCCCTTGGTACTAAAGCGTTGTAAAAGACCTTCTATGCTGGCGTTTGACAGTCAGGATTGGATAATCTACCAACAGCCAAATATCATCACCCATACGCAAAAAGAGCTAAAGACCATCTCAAAAAGTGGAGGCTTTAATCTTCGGAATTGGTGCGCCAACCAATCGCAGCTCTTGCAGTGGAATTCTCCACAAGATTAACGAGTTGACTAATATTCCAATGACGATATCAATAAGTCTGCAAAACACGAGGTCATGAATGGATGCCAAAAACTGGCCAATTCTGCATCAGAGTATATTTTTTTCTAATGATTCTCGCCACCATAAGAGAGCGCTTGGACCTCACGTAGCCAGAATCTTCGATCTGTTTTTTTCATAGTGTTGGCAAAGCTGAATTATGAGAAATTGTGAACTATGGTGATTAAAATAAAAGCCATGCTAAACCCGCCACATGTTATAAAACTTTAGCGACCTTAACACTTAACACTTTCTCATTGTTGAGCTCCAGGGCAGACTGATAATAATGCATCTCTGAATAAAGGGAATCTGCTTAACCGACGGGAGCTAGGTTCACTTTTGAGGTCTGACTTCTGGAAACGATTGTTACTTGAATCCGTAAAGAATTTCAATACCGATAAAGAAAAAAGATGAAAAACCGTGTTTTTTTGGTCACAATAAAAGAGCACAATACCCCATCACCTTAACGGCCCCTAGCCAGAATATTGGAAACCTAGAAAAGAAATATTTTCTGGGCTTTTTAAAAATTTTTGCCCGATCATGCCAGCAAGGTAAGTGCCATACACTGCAATCTATTTAATACCATTAACGGCCTATTTTTTGTGCCCATATAGCTGTTGTAGCTTATTGTCAGTGATAGACAAAAAGTTAGCTACTGCTTTCCAGTCTACCTAGCGATACTTTTTTTCTATTTCAGAAAAGGTTTGTGAATCTTTTCTTTATATTTTCTACGTTTTTAATTCCTCCTTAATCAACATGTCATCGAACCGCCATGACCGCTACTAGACTTGCTTCCACTGTCAACTTTCTACTTTTGGTATGTCAAAACTCGCTAGACAATGATCGCTAATTAGTATTAGCGTTGTCTAAATTCGTCTATTGTTTTAGCAAAGTTGTGGGAACAAACTCGTCAGCTTACACTGGAAGTCCATATAAAAGAGTAAGCAATGTCAAAATATGGATGAAGACAAATATACATCTTTAATCTTTTCTATCAACGAAATGATATTTAGTACGGCCTTAGCTATTGAAGCACTATCATGTTCATGCTGTTTCAATCTAACTATGAGAACAAGGGAAAAATTTAATGATTTCGAAGACATACAGCCACACACAGAAGTGAATAATAAATTAAAATGGAAAGACCTCTATAGTGATAACAACGATATATATACAAAATATTTTCAGGTACGCTTTTCTTTTCCTTTAACTTTCTTGTTAAAGAAAGTTTTTATCGATGATGAAGAAGAGATTTGATTTCGTTATGTTAATTTTTAAAATGATAAATAATAAAATAATTGAATTTTAAAATTATTGAGCCAGACCACTGGGGCGATGTGACGTATCCTACTTTTTTTCTTTTTTTGGCTTCACGTTGGGCGCCACTTTTGTGTAGAAAGGTCAGAAGAAAGATGAAAGGATCGGAACCTGCAAACGGATTGACGCACGTGCCGTTGAGGAGTAAAGGAGGGTTTCTATCCTTATACCGCGGTTACACTAAAGAAAAACACATACTAAAATCGTTATGATGTCAGACAGTGCACAAAATTAACGCAATATTTATATTTATAGCACACATAAGCAGAAGCATTGCTTTTTTTACTTATAAAAATAAAAACTCTAATTAGGACATACATTTTTTAAAATAAAAACAAAGAAAATCAAATATGTATTGCGAGCACGTTTCGTCTCTTTTCCATAGGGCGAAGAAGAAGAAAAACATGCAAGGCATTTATAGTTGCAGGGGCTCTTTATCATTCTTTTCTTGCTCAACGACTGCCGCGTAGGCTCTCTCGCGAATCCGACTTCAACTCTCTTAGTCTATCCCTGTTGCTATCTTAATCTATTTTATTCTATTCCTATTTTCTACATTAATCTATTCTATCCTATCTTATTTCTATCTTAGTTTATTCCTACTGGTATCTTAATCTATTCTATTCTATTGTTATCTTAGTCTATTCTATTCTACCTTAATCTAGCGCTCCCTTCTCCTCACCAGAGACGGAGAATCCGTGAGCCCAAAACGAGGGACGACTTTGGGTCCTCACAGATCCTCCGTTCTTCCGGGGGAAGAAATGACTGAAGCATGCGCCTATCCGATGTTGGCGTTGACTGCTTCGGTGTGGCGGGGGCTGTTTGATGCTGCAGTTGAGTGAATGTGGGCGCGTTCGCACCTGTTACGTTGGAATATGGTCGCAGAACCTGTTGCCTGAGCAGAACAGGGTGCTACCATTTGGTGATAGCGCAGAGTCTGTTGCCTGAGCAGAGCAGGGTGCCATCGTTTAGTGATAACGCAGAGCCTGTTGCCTGAGCAGAGCATGGTACTATCATTGAGTGGTAACGCAGAGCCATCGGGCATGGCACTAATCTTCCATTTGTGGCGTGTCCTATTGCCGCTATGTTCTCTTCGGCTTTCCGACATCGGCGTGTTGGATCGTTGGCCGGTAATCGTTGGTCCATTCAGCGCTCTGGTACCTCTGGCTTTCCGACGTTGAGAGGTCTGACCCTTGGCCATTTAGGTACGGCTTGTGTCAACACTGGCCACTATGGTCGCACATGTGGTTGACACGCCCTTAGCTGTGGGTGGCTTATTGTTGCGGTTTTGCCCTTGTTTGTATGACGACGGTACGTGGAATTGTTGATGGTAATAATCGTGGTTTCACGGATTGTTGGTGTTGTTATGGCTTTTGTTGTCATATGCTGTTACGATAGTTGTCGTTGTTTCATAACAGTGCCTCCGGAAACCTCTGACGGCGACGGTCGCGATGTTACCGTTGCTGGTTGGTGCGAGGGTAGTTGGTTGTGTCCGGGGTTATTGCTGCACTTTAGGCTGGGTTTGTTGTGGTAGGGGTACCTGTAATCGTTTTGTGTTAGCGTCGTTAGCCACCTGTTGCCGTTGGTGCGACGTTGGTATATGTTGTGCTGTCGATGATCTGGTTGTTGTTGTAACGCTGTTGTTTTAAACTGTTGTTGTTCGGAAACATTGTTTGTGGCTTTCTCTACCACGTCAGTGCTTTTATAAGTTAAAGCTGCGGTGCCACAAGCGAAGGCAGTGTATGCTTTGTAACGTTCGCTCGCAGTAGTGGTCGATTATGCAAAGCAGACTGGTGTAACAATTGGTTACAAATGTTGTTAATATTTCCTTTCATACCGCTCCGTATGGGTGAGTGTGAAGGAATTCGTTTAACTTCGGTTTCATAATGAATTTTGTTTTCATTGCCAGTGGCTGGTTTTGTTGTTTCATCTTTTTTTTTTATTTACTGCAGTTGTTGTGATGTTGTTATTGTGATTGTTTATGCAGGTGAGGGGCTGCCCCTCCGCGGGGGACGGTAGCTCCGGGTCCGGTGGTGGACTTAGCGTCTTGCAAATGGACGTGCTTTAGCGCCCGTGTAGTGGTGTCGACTTGGATGATGTTTGGGGATTCGAAACGCACCACGGTGTAGAGGCCTTGGAATCGGGTCGCCAACTGGGCGGCGGTGGGAGTTGAAGTACCTTCGCTGTTCGAATAATGAAAGCTCGAGATTGCTACGTACGCTGTAGATGACTTCCTTGAGGATTTGGGCTCGCTGCCAAGATGACTGGAGCTGGGTTGGCACGCCCGCGCGCCCTTGATCGTAGAAAGCACATGGCAGTCTAGGTGGCGCCTTAGCCGGTGGAATCTGATATCGCTGTATTCATAGCTAGGGTGATTTGCGGCAACCATTGGTCCCATGCGGCGTTTTCGTGTTGGCAAAATTGTGCGATCGTCGTCTTAACAGTTCGCTTGACCCTCTCACTCCGATTCGTTGGAGATAGCTCTGGAAGTGTTTACTTGTGAACTGCTCACCGTTATCGGTGCCGATTTCTCGCCATGTGCCCAAGGATGCGCTCTCGGACGGCATCTATCGGCGTGGCTGCAGTGGCCCCACGAAGTCTGCACAGACTGTCGGCCATGGCTCTGTCGGCAGTGCCGTTACCATTTCTCCGGCCAGCTTCTGCTGGACTGGCTTATAATGTTGGCAGCTCCGGCAATTTCGTACGTACCGGGCGATGTACCCGTGCATCCCAGGCCAATAGTATAGGCCGCAAAATCGTCGTGTCGTTTTACGTATACCGGGGTGTCCCGCTGTTGGTTCGTCGTGATTCTCTCGCAGAATCACGGTCCTAACGTGTGTTGGCACGCATAATTTCCATGCTGCTCCGTGGAAAATAGCGGTATAACCGTCCTTCGGTAATGGTAACTTCTGCGTTTCTGATTGGACCTCTTGTAGTTTCTTGGCTAGCCACCAGCATGCTACGGGCGGCCCGGTCTGTGTCACCACGCGATTGAACTCCTTGGTTGGTAGTCGAGAAAGCACATCGGCCAAGACGTTTTTCGTCCCGCGCCTGTAATGGATTTCGAAATCGTATTGCTGCAATTCTAGGGCCCACCTGGCTAATCGGCCCGTCGGGTTGTCCATGGAGCTCAGCCACTTCAGGGATAGGTGGTCGATTACGACGTGGAAATGGTAACCCTCTAGATATGGTGTTATTTTCCGGATGTCGAAGACTATCGCTAGGCGTTTCTTTTCTGTGGTCATGTAGTTTGTTTCGGCGCTGTTCAGGTGTCGGCTGGCATATGCGATCACGCGTTCATCCGAGTCGATTTGCTGCGTCAGAACGGCTCTTAACCCGGTATCGCTGGTGTCTGTCTGCAAAGTGAACGGCTTCATAAAATCTGGACAGACCAGGACGGGGCTGCGTCAGCTTGGTTTTCAGAATCTCGAACTCCGTTTGTTGCTCTGCTGTCCAACGCCAGTGATTCCCCAGTATTTCGCGCAGTGCAGCTTGGTCCCAACCGCCTTGAGGAAATTGTGTCCTAGCAGCAACGGTTCCTCTGTCCCAGGCATAACGACAACGCGAAGTTGTGTGGCACGGTCCCCGAATTGAACCGGACATGTGAATGCGCTGCTGGGCTCTAATACGGTCCCGTCGGCTAGGCCAACTTTCATTTGGTACGGATCTCTTCTGCAAGTTTTTTCGATTTCGCGCGCCAGGACTGCAGCATTGAAACTGGTGGTCGCACCGGTGTCCACCGTGGCCGTGACTCGTCGGTCTGCGACGATGACGGTTGCGCTGATTAAGTTCCCTTCGAAGTGTAGGCCCGTGTCGTCGGATGTGGTATCTATCCTTCGTTTACCCGACCCTGAGCGTGGGTGGAATCTGGTTATGGGCGTTAGCTTTCGGACATTTGCAGCTTGTTTGTCCGTCGGATACGCATGGCTGGTCGCATTAACCGCTATGCGCCGTGCCTTTGCAAGATATGGATCGCGGTTCGGGGCTTGGTGCCGTTCATTGCGCTGGGGATGGCTGGTTGCAGTATAGTATAGGTAGTATAGTTACTAGGGTATAGTTACGAAAGGTAAAACAGACAAACGCCGTTTTCTTACTGTTTTGAGCTCATATCTTATTGTTGTGGTGCAGATACCCGTTGTTATTGTCCTTTTTTTACAGAGGTTGTTCTTGTTCTTGTTCTTGTTGTTGAAGCAATTGTTGTTGTCCTTGCTGTTGAAGAAGTTGTTGTTGTTGTTGCTGATGGGGGTGGAAAGGTGTTGAAGGTTACTTGGCAGTTATCCGGCGGCTTAGGTGCTCCGAACTTATCTGGAATCGTACTTGCTGTTGCTGTTGTGGCTGTCGTTGGTTTTGTTGTGGGCGCTGTAAGAAAAAAGAAGAAAATTCCTCTGAATGTTTGTGAAAGAAAAAAAGCTAAAAGGAGTTCTTCCTGGTTTCCTATCGACCTCCTGCCGCAGATATCCTAGCGTGTTGAGGGTAGTGATTGGTCCGCACAGCAAACAAAATGATCTGCACCTTTTCTTGCTTTTGTTTGTATTGTAACGGGTATAAAGTTTATTAATACTTTACTTGGGAAGATTCCCTATGAATCCTTCCAGGTACGGGTACTAGCGAGGTGTATTCGTCTGCCTGCGCTGCTCGACTTCATAAGCGCCGAGTGTGTCCGTCTCTTAATTTTCCAATAAGTCTCGGCAAGAGACGGTCCCTATAATTTGGGCGGATTGAACGCCCTTTGTTCTAATTCAGCAAGTTAAACGCTTGTTCTTGAATTGTAAGATAACAATTAAAATTCTTTACTGAAATATGCACTATTTATGCTTAATTCTACAGGTGAAATTATGTTAACCTAATCCCTAATTAATTGGGGCGCCTGGCGTCGTATTGCATTTCGTGATGCAATGCTCAGCCAGTTGAAGTGCGACACAATTTTTGTTTTTCTTTTTGCTAAAGAATTGTGCAAATTCAGCATAATTCTGTTTGCACTTCAAAGTGGATGCATGTACCAATATACGATCACACTACAGTATTCTCTTTCTTTTTCGTGCACTCCTTTATTTTGGTTTTCCACTGCCGTTTTTTCCTTCTTACAAACTTTTCCGCTACATAGAAGCTTTAATTTCTCTTCCTGTGTGTGTGTTTTTGGGAAATTTAATAGTTTTCTTCTTTTCTTTTTTTTTTGTTATTTCCCCTGGACAGAGCGTTTGCAAATTATATTGTGGCGATGCTGCTGCTACCGCTGATGTCGTTCCTGTTGTTCTTGTTACTGTTTCTATTGTTACCCTTATTGTGGTATTTTGATGATTGGCAGATTTGTCGTTTTTTTTTTCTTCTTGAGGCAATTTGTGTATTTTGATTTTTTCTTTTATGTTTAGTTTTTGGTTACTTTGTTGTTGTTATTTGATGTCTTTTATCAAATTGTCTCACTATTTCATTGATATTCTTGTTGCTCTTTGTGATTATGTGTGAACCCAAGTCCTACACACATGCTAGGAGAGCTTACAAAACATGTTAGGAAAGCGTCTCGACCCTGGGAGGCAGGAACATTTGTTATTTGTAAACTTTTATTTAACTCGATTTTCGCATAACATTGACTTGCTTCTGTTTTTATAATAATTTATTTATTTATTTATTTATTTATTTATTTATTTACTTTTTTAATGTTTGTTTTGTAGTAATTGCAAATTGATTGCAAAATATGTGGGTGTATTTTTTAATGTACGTTTTGTGATAATTGTAATTTGTTTACAAATTAAGTGGGAGTATGAAAAAAATTTTTATTTTAAAAAAATTTGATTAAAACACGCTTTTGCAACCACTTACCGGTAATGTCGTCGTTGGACTTTTATGTTGCGTTCTCTTGCTTCGCGAAATGCGAATGCTCTCTGTTCGTTTTTTTTTTTTTGCCTTACGGATATCGCTGTAAATTATCAATTCTCCGCATCATTGCTGGCAGCGGTTTTGCCGTACTTCCCTTAGTATTCTCCATTATGGGTTGATGTACAGCATTGTTGTTGGATATTCGTTTTTGCATATATTTTGTCCCACAGGCCGCTATAAATTTTCTTTTTCTTTTAATTTTTTTTTCTTTGTTCACGCAAACTTGTATAGCTTTACTTAGATTACTTTGACGATCACTTCTTGCTTTGGTTTCTTTTTTTTCCTTGATGAATTCAACGTTTCAGTGTATAAAACAAATGTTTTTTTTCAGAAAAGAGTTATATCCCACGTCCTTCCCGTTTTTTGCGATCAGTTTTCTTGCTTTTGTTATATTTCATATATTTTTTTTCACTACTCTTGTTCAAATTTCGAGTTTCTTTTTCTCTTCACACCAATACCTGCACATCAGGTGCATCAGGTGATCATTCATACTCTTGTATGAATTTTCTTTTTACCGTTTCTTGAGATTTCTTTCTGTTTCTTTTTTTTTCTTTTTTTTTTTTTTGAAAAATAAAGTTTCTGCTTGGGCGTAACGTGCGAGCACGTCTCGTCCCTTTTCCACAGGCTGGGGCAGCTCAGCGGCCCAGGAAAAAAAACACGCAAGACATTTATATTTGCAGACTGCCGCGTAGGCTCTCTGACGTCTCGAGTGAGACCTTTCAGCTCGAGAGTCCGATTTCCATTCTCTTAGTCCATCCCTGCTACTATCTTAATCTATTTTATTCTATTCCTATTTTCTACCTTAATCTATTCCATGCTATGTTATTTCTATCTTAGTCTAGCCCTACTGACATCTTAATCTATTCTATTCTACCTTAATCTAGCACCCCTTTCCCCTCACCAGAGACGAAAAATCGGTCAGCCCAAAACGGGGGACGACTTTGGGTCCTCAAATATATCTACCACTTACGAATAATGGAATAAAAATGCTCTTTTAGAAGTATAAAATACACAAAAAGGAAAGGTACCAAAAAGCACGAAACGCCGCCTGTATCCTGCTGGCAAGTATTCTTATGATGGTGACGATAAAGAAGTTGTCAAACTGACCGATACTGATGCATAACTATCCCCATGATGAAGACACACTTGTTTGCTTTTTTTTTTTTGTTTATTACATTAAATTGTCTCGATTAAAGATATCGTTTATGGATAACATTATTCACAGTAGAGTTTCGATTTAAATGTTTATGGACTGCTTAAAATTATCGTTAAATGTTAAGCTTTGAGTCTAAACTCTTCAAGCACATATTTGTCACATTATTAAATTTTCGCTATCTTTCTGAGCGTCACAAATATTTATTAGCATGTTTATGTATTTATGCCATTTATTGAATAATGTGTAACTCTGCACTGTTTGACAGTTTCGCACGTTTTTGCAATCTTTTTTTTCTTTTTCTTGGAGTTATCACTTTGACCACCAAAACCAAAAAAAAAGAAGCAAATAAACGACGTTCAAGCGAATGTTTATTCCTCTTCTTTAACTACTAATGAAACAAATTTAAATATTTTAGGACAACAATTATTATTATTATTATTATTATTGTTGTATGAATTTAGCCAGAGAATAAATTCTAAAACTAAAGTCTAAAAGCACTAGCATCTAAGGCTTTCGGCTTTATTTTTTTTCTATTAATACTATTATTATTATTATTAAAAACTGTACCGCACTTGAGATTTGAACCCACGACCATTGAATTGCTAGTCGAGACTTTTGCTCCCCCGGGCGCTCAGGCGGATAATTTTATTCCTTAATTTTCTGTAATCTGTTTTTATCGTAAACAAAACTAATATATTTTCAGTGAAGATATTACTCTTCAGTTTTTCTTTAATATTTAACTATTTGAGGAGACACCAAAATATAATGAATAGTGTAACGATCGCATATATTAGTGTGCTTAGAAAAAAAAGAGAAAGTTTTCGATAGCTAAAAGAAAAGAAAAGAATCATAAAAATGGGGAAAAAAATTTAAAGTCCATCTGTGGGTGTAACGGTAGGTTTTGCAATTGATTTCCATTATACAATTAATGTTCACTATGCTATTTACTGACTTAGGCACGAAGTAACGGATAGTGAGAAGACTAAAGAAAAGTCACGTACGTGAGAATTTAGAGCAAGCAATCAATAGTTAATCAGTGTTCAACAAACAGTTCGTCAGACAAGACAATCATAACCACCCTGGTGATTAAAATAAGAACAGACTATTAAAAATTAGCTTGATAAAACTTATACCTGAATGAAAACAATTTGTTAAAAAAAAAATATGTTTGTTAAAAGTTATATCTAAATGAAAACAAATTCTTAAATCAAAAAAAAAAAGTTAAAACTTATACCTTCGTGGAGACAAATTATTAAAAGTATATTGTTAGCACAAAAAAAACCATTTAAGTAAACCTGTGTAGTCGGTCGAGGTTTACGTTGCTAGACATTGTACTGTAACTGAAACTCAAACCTAGTAAAGAAGAACTATAAATCTGTGTTAACGAAAAAAAAATGATATTTAATTTTTAGTAAGAGTAATGCCAAGAAAGAAGGTAGTCAAAAAGGCGGATATCTAAAGGTGCTTGGTGCAACCCTGGATAGTAAATAGCATAAATGTCAAGTAATATGCAGCGACTAGATACCCTATTTTTCTCCATACAAATCAAAAACGGTTTTTAATTTGTTGAATTCGCATCTGAAATTTCGCATTCGTTAACATAGTGGTTTTGTGTGTTTGTAAGATTTTCTCAATAATAATATTGGTCGCTTCGTTTTAAGTTTTTCTGAGGAGTATGGAGTCAGATCAGCTATTTTTTTTTGCCAATAACATCCTCGAATATTATTATGTAAGGTTTTCTTCCATTTCTTACACCTATTTAAGACTTCATAGCGCCTCTTAATATTATAACTGTTGATCAAAAATATTAAAAATTTTTTTTTGAAAGTAGGCCAATTTAATCAGATGATCACAAATAAGATCTATGATGATTTAAACGCAAATGTAATGGAAAGGTCGGAGATATGAACAGGACGCAAATATATAATCCGCGTTCATCATTATTTCTGTCGTGAATGTTTTTTTGGCCATGATTTGCAACGTGAGCCCCCGAAGTTAGGTCATATCACCCTTTTACCTGCTTTCTTCTCACACAAAAAGCAGCTGTAGCACCTTTTTAGAAATATTGTTTTCTTTTCTTTTTATTTCATATTACCTTCGATAGCAAAAACAACATCAATATCTCTACATTAATTGAAAGGAGATGGATTAAGTGAATTGTGAGTATATATGTATGATTACTTGATTTATGTTAGGTAGTAAGCAAGTTATGTGGGATAGTGCATACTCATGGTGAGTCGCCTGCATCATGCAGCTGGCAACTGGTAAAAAAATTAACAACAATTGCCAGGTAACGATAACTTACTTCGAAAAGGGTATATAAGCAGAAGTTTGCGGAAGACAAAGGCAATCAAAAATTGTGTCCAGGCAAGTGATTCGAGTCAAGAGCGTGGTGTAGAAAGAGTTCAATTACAATATTTTACGGACAAGACCAGAACGAGAATCAAAGCATGGGTTCCTGCAAATAATTTGTAAATAGATATCTTAATTTTGTAAATACAAGCTGAACTATATTAAAAAGCACAATTCAGTGGTATGAACTTAATCACAAAAGGCAACATAAATGATCTGCAATGTTTCAATTAGCCGTTTTTAAATGGATTTTTCTCTTTCTTTGTATTAACAAAAGTCATGTTATCGGCAATATGCAACTTTGTGACTATGACCATGCATAAAAATTGAAGTACTGAAGTAATAAATCCGAATTTATCAGCACAATGAATACATTAACGCAATGGCATAAGTCATTTCAGTTTCAGTTTTGTTACATAAGTTCCAAATTCCTCTTTAAAATATTTATATGCTTCACAAATTAAAGACAGATTCTCACCCCGAACAGAGCCAAAAACTTCTGTCAATTTCGAAAATATCCTACAGCTCTGCATAATAATTTTACTTCCTTATCTGGTTTTTTTCTTTTTTTTCTCAACTCTCGTCTGCAAACAACCAAAAACCAATCCTGACTCCTCAAGAAGTAGCCAAAAGGTTTCAGTTAAGCATTATTAATTTATCCCAGCGAGATTAACGACCCGACAGTCTGCAGTATTGTATATGTAAGAAATATTACAAAATACAACCAATTGTTACAGAACTTTTCATCAAATTTCCTCGTAAATTAATGTTTTTGTTCCAATTTCGCCTGGTATTCTCAGAAATGCATCAAGATTATACATAACACAGTTACATAACTTATAAATTTTCACAATGATACTCCGTTATTTCATTGAAGTTAACAACTCTCTAAAGGTTTCAATTGCAACAAATTTTACAACCCTCTCATTGTAAGTGAGATCAGCATCACAATTAGCAACTATATCCGTTATAATATCCAGGTAGTAATTGCACTAGAGGTGAATAGACGAGACGAAGTGGCATTAATCAAAAAGGATTTCATATTAGATGAAGCACTTGAAATTCCCTGAGAGGACCCAAACGTTACTATAGGAAATCGATTTTGGTCTCTGCTTTAGGCTAGATCATTGTAGAATGTTGTATATAATCTAAACGGAAAACCTTGATTGATACTCATAACTTATAACTCTTTTTTAGAAATTTAGTTAAATTTCGAAAAAACTCTTTTAGCTTAGCAATCAAGAAAACCACACTCTTGGCTACTTTTACAATAAATATTGGAATATGTTTTATACAACAACATAATCATAGCAGTAATATGTACTAAAACTACACCAACAACAAAAGCAACATAATCGAAAAGCAAAATATAGCAATAATGACAACAGCAGCAGTCTCATCATCCGTAGAAAATAAAACTAATAGAACAATAACAGCAAGGAAAGCAGCAAAAGCAACTGTAATAAGGTAACACCTCAACAATGCATTCGCACCAGCAGCAACAATAATAATAATAATGATAATAAAATTATAGCAATAGCAGCCGTACATACATAACAGTGGCAGCAGTATCAAAAAACAAGATAAAACTGCAAAACATTGTAAGCAGCCACTTTTATGGCTTTGACATCCTATCCACCAATATCTTCTATTCTACAAAACTACTCTGACAGCGAAATTGTAGTTGCTGGGGATTTCAATGTTCACAATCAAAACTGGCTGCTGTATTCATCCCATACAACTGCAGACGTGACGGAGAGGTTATCGCACTTAAAAATTGCTTAACGCAGTCTATAAATGAACCAACTCATACTCCAAACGTTGATGGACTGCAACAAAGTACACTACAACCTTTTTTTATACCGCATCCACATGAACATGCAGCTAAGACCTTTGCATCTCTCCGTAACTCGGATCGCTGTGGGATTTTCATATATGAAAAGCTAGATTAGGCAGTACTCAATAACTTTTTCAGGCATTTGAATCGCCAGTTATGCTTCCTAAATAACAATTTTAATAGCGCTACAGAAATGATACAAAACATCATTAACCATGGAATGCGAACGCACATTAACCATGGAATGCGAACACAATTACATCGACTAAGCCCGAAAATGAATACTGGTTCAATCAGACTTCCAGTCAGGTCCAAAGAGGGGGCACTCAGGGTTTGGCGCTTTAACTCGAAAGAACAAACTAGTCTGCTACGCAAACAGTGTAGAAATATGTACAACCAGCTACTTCGCCGCGAAAAGCCTTTACACGAGCAGTGGCTGCTCGCAGTGCAAAGTTCTCGCCGCTCCAAAAATTAGAATGAGATTTTGGTGGTTGATCAAAAATATTGGAAACGAATCTATCGCATTTCTCAACAACGACCAAATCCGACTCGGTGGATAAAGCTAATGAGTTGGCTGAAATGTTCGTTTGAAACTGCAACGACATAGCAATCAATCACTCCTACCGCTTGAAAGAGTAACATGTTCGGTACTTGCATTATTCTTTCGAATGAAGGCAGCTAAAAAATCTTTGCAAGCACTTGCAAAGCTCCTGATGAAAAAAGTGAAACACTTGAAACACTTTCCAGGCTATTGTGCAATCCTTTCAGCAAGTACTACCATATGGGAGATTTCCCAACTTGCTTGAAGGTTGCCCATGTCCAACCTATACTCAAGAGTGGTTACCTCACTAATTTTCCGAACTGTCTGCTCCGCTATAGGCAAGGGAAACATGGTCAACTACCAACTAACGAGGTATGTAGAGTGCAACGACTTGATTAGCGATAGGCAATATGGCTTTCGCAAAAATCGATCCGCTGGTGGCCTAACTTCCCACCTCAGGAAAAAGTGAAACCGAGCTTCGCCACTTCGGCGAAGGCAAGGTCGTTGCCCTAGATATCTCCAGAACTTTGGATACAGCAGAGGGCAAGATGCCCTTGTGCCTCTAAACTGATTGCATATGTCGATAGTATCTGCACTCAATTCATACGGAATTTCTTAAGAGATGTAATCGTCGGGTTTTCTTCAAATGAATTCTATTAAATGCAGGTTTACCACAACGATCCCCTTTTTCCCCTTTTCTCTTGCTGGTGTTTATTGAAGGTACATAAGGGAGAACCCTTTCTGTTCGTTTTCAAACGATGTCCCTACAAACTTTGTTTGGAGACGCTTTACGTGTACAAAAAGATATATAATTTGCATTGTGTGAAGAAAAAACAAAATTTACAAGGAAAAAGAATAACTTATGTCATGAGTGCTATATCTGTTCTATCCATTAATAGTCATATTGTTGATCTGTCTTATCCTATTATCCGTCAGTCTGTATGCGAGTATCTGTTCGCCCGCTAAGTCGATGTCCGCTATTATATACGTATATATAAATTCGACTCTCGACTTTTTTTTAGCGTTTATTTGCTAAAAGTATTACCTCAAACTTAGGGACTTACGGTATGAAGATATTAACGATTCGTTATCCTTTATTTACAGTTGCAAAGCTTTCAACAGAGTTAATCATGGTAGTACACTCCTTCAGTCTGCTCTTAAGAACCGGTGTTTGTGGTTTGGTGTTGAATGCAAAAAAATGTAAGAAGATTTCTTCGCCTTGGTGTAATATGTTGTTCTCTTTTTATAGTATTGACGATCACATCCCCGAAAATGCTTGTAATTATAGAGACTCGAGAGTTATTTTCGACTCAAAACCTAAGTTTGAATTTCAATGAATTAATTGATCGTAATTTACTTCACCTACTTACTTTAATACTCCTTGGAATCACAATGGTATCAGCTTCAAATTGACTTAAATAATTCGGGTACATGGTACTCGTTAAATGTTATGAAATTAAATCTAAAAAAATTTAAGAAGTTTTATTGCTTAAGAAGAAAGTCATTCAGTACTGAGTATTCCATTTACTCACACAATTTGGAAAACATTGATTCGTTCATCGATTTAGGGGTTCTATTCAACTAAAGATTACATTTTAATTTGCACATTGAGCTCTCTTTACGTAAAGCTAGGTCAGCGCTTGGTTTCATTAGGAGATTGTCCAAAGAGCTGAAGGATGCTATCATTACAAAAAAGTTACAAATGTACTTAGTTAAACCAATACTTGAGTATACCTCGGTTGTGTGTTCTCCCTCCTATAAGTGTTATGTAGATTTAATTTAACCAGTTCATAATTCTTATTGTTTGCCTTTAGGGCCCGCCGTGGGACCCGCTTGTCTCTTTGGCTTCTTATGAAAATAGGTTGCTTCTGTTATCCTCGCCGGCAATTCAGAAACGTAGATTTATTCTTGAGTCTCCTTCTTAATTAAATTAATTAATGGCGTTTGTGGATGTGCCTCTGCGCTAGTTGTGAACACGGGATGACTTGCGCCGCCGTTTCTTCAATAAGAATTAGCTGTTCCGTTATTCCTCCCTGATCTTGTACATACTGCTCCATGTCGTATGTTGTTGAAGAGGCATCGTTTATGGATTGCATTAATCGCTCGTTCAATCCTTGTGAAGTGCCCAAATGCCAATCTATAATTTTAGCCTGGGCTGAATAGACTGAGGTGCGCCATCTTCATGTATTTTAGCTAACATGTCCTTAACAATTCGGACTATTTCTTGTTGTTCCTGCATCATTTTCTCTCTCTTAGAGTTAGCTGGAAAATCCATTTTTTCTTTTTTGCATGTATTGGCAATATTAATTGCGGCTGACCTTGGTTGCTCAGTAGCGGATATTTGAAGCATCTTGATATTTGTTTCCATATTACCGAGCACCTCAATGAGTTTCTCAGCAAAGAAACCGTTAACACCCTTCAAAGAATACGGATGAGTTTCTGACGATTTTGGATGTCTCCTGATGGCATTACCACATTACCACGCCAAATCTGTTCGAGGTCTTTTTGCTTCTTTTGAAGATATTTAAGCGTCTTTTGATCTTGCGGAGTCTTCGTGTAATTGTCAGTCAGTCAAAACTCTCTGAATCCGAAACCGCGGTTCAGAAAATCACGTCGGGGTCACCAAATGTTAATTCTCGCCAGGACCCTTTGCAAATTAACTTACCCTTAGGCAATGGTACATCAACCTATGCTGACTACTAAAGGTTTAATTGATAGATATTCCGAAACTTTAACTGTGCAAATCACAATAAGGAAAAAGACCCAGAAGAACTGCCGATTTTCTGATTCATTTTATTATAATAAAATTGTCGTTTGTATACTATAATAACAACGAAATAATGCAAAATAAGCAAATGTAGTATTTTATAAACGTCGCAAAAAAAGTGTTGACAAAAATGCATTGTTTGATCAATCAGAAATATTTACAACAAAAAAATGTTTAATTGTCAAAATATATTATACTACATCAAAAAAAATATTGAATGCAATTAAACAATACGTTATGTGGATTTTAACAGTCTGTTTACAAGGCGATCCTGCTTTCATAAATGCACACTATATATAAATTAAAGTAGTTCATTTTTTCGGCAGTGTAAAAGGAAGTTTTAGCAGATTTTCTTACGTTCAAATGCGTGCAAATACAATGTACTTTTATTTACTTTCTTTCATCTTCCATCGTATGTTTTGACAGATAATCTCACTTATTAGTTTATTATTTTATACCAGGTAATTATCGTTTTGTCACTTTTTGAAATTCTTGTTTTTCTGCTAGCAGTTCGCATAATACGTCCCTTAATAGTTTTTATGCTTAAACGGTAAGTCAATAACTTAAGCAGTTTTAACAAGATTAATCAACGCATTGTTCATTCATTTTTTTCCTTTTTTTCTTGAAACATGTATACATATAATTTTAAGAGATCGTCGGGTTCATATTTTATTAAAACTAAAACATTTGTTATCAATCATCCTGGCATCCTTTTTTTGCAGTCCAAGGGTGTTTGAATTCTGTCAATTCTACCGTTGTTTGCGCACATGTATGTCTGCTCTTTATTTAATACATGCGTATCATTTCGTCACATATTCCATGGAATCACTATACATAAAGCAACAGACGCAAAAGATACGAAATTACGAAAGTTTGTATAGGTGAGAATAAAAGGTTAATTGCTTCGTTTTTGAACATTGATTATAAAAAATTATTTTAGGGCGACTTTTTAAGTTTGGAATGCTACGTTTCCATAAAGAAAGTAATAAGCACCTTCAATTAGAGAACTAAATTAAATTTAGGATTGTTTTTCATCTTCTCACAGATAATATTTAAAAACGCGCACATTATACCTAAGAACGATAAAATTGATCCACGCTGTTGCGCTTCAATGGAGTTTTGAGATTAAATAGAAGTGCATTTTTTGATCGCTAAAGATTGATTGATAAAGACTTCAATTTGCTTTTGTCGATCGAGCTTTGATTTATTATTATTATGGTTTTTTTTTTTTTTTTTGAGTAATTGGTTTTTATTTATTACTGGCTTCTACAAATTTAGAAATATTCTAATCACATATAGCGAACGTTCGCAAATTTTCCAAAACGTATGTCGCGGACTCATTTAACACAGGAAAAATGGTTTTTACTCAGCACGTTGACAAAAATTTACAAAACATAATTGATTTATCACCGAGAGACGTTAAGAACATCACATTCTACAGGGTCGTATTTGGAACTAACATTACAAAATAAAACCCCGTGTTGCATCGTTTTTGTTTAGTCTCAATGTAAACAATGAAATAGCACAATCATAACGAACGTCTAAATTACATGCATTATTATAATAATAATCTAAATTGTGTACCAATATATTTTTTTCATATCTAAATCTATTTTTCGTCATTGAGAATTACTCGAACTAGCAAGAGTGTAAAGAGAAACATATGATGTTAGTTAGGACTAAGTTATCACTAAGTTATCACTAATGCATATACACTATACAGAACAAACAATATACAGAGACATTGTGTTATCAAAGCACTCCAGTACTGCGAAAGCAGCAAACGATTGCAAGAACGGAGTATTTGGACAACATCAGCCAAACGCGCAGGTAGATTGAGATGTTTAAAATCCTCGTCTGTCCCTCCATTTTATTCTTATTCTTCCCATGGTGTCAGTAGGTGTCCGACCCTCCTGCCTGACCGTTCTGCAGCCTGAGTCCGTCTATTCCTCCGTCGCTTCGTATGCTCAACACTTATAAAGCTAGCTATTGAATCGTCCGATCTTCCGTTTATAGACTGCCCACTAACAGCTGCTGGCTGTTTCTTTTCTGCCCTCGCAACAAAGTGAATTGTACTTGCAAAATTATTGTACTGTAGTTGTTACTTATTTCGAAGCGGAATAAAGCTTTGTACAATCTTGTTCCCGCCAAACAATAAAATATACTCCAAAAATATAAAGATCGCTTTTTTGGCTTTGGACGGACCACTGGAATATCCTGAGTAATACCCAGCTAAATATATTTGTTATTTAGGATGTGATATTTATTGTTGCCAAGGATTATTCTTTGGCAATAATCCTTGGGTACCAATGCGCTAAATCTTAAATCTTAAGCCAAGTACAATATCAAAATAATTCTTAGGAATGAGTAGTTTATTTGATTAGAGCTCAAAAAAAGAAGATATCGTTATCGTTCATTAACTGCCAACAACTGAATTAATTTTGTAAGTTGACATTGAAAAAGAAAATAAAAGGGTTACGATATTTTGATATGTAATAACTAGAAATACCGAAAAGACAATTAAAAAATTAAATTGAATATCTAAAGGAAATCAAAAATTAAAATGGTTAAAAAGCTTTGCTTTTGTAGCTTAAAAATAATTCGAAAGCAAAGCATCAATATATTGTTAAGTTTTGGAATTTCGTAACAAAATTATTGATTTATTTAGAGCCAACTAAAACTTTTGCAAACGAGGCGTTGCCGTCCACATAGCTCTGAGCGCAACTTTGTAATGGTTTTTTATGAATGTTTAGCAGCTCTCATGTGATAAATTGCAAGGTCGAGAACGATAGCCCAAGTAAGAAGCAAAAGTAAGTGCATGTATTAATTTTCATTTTAAAAAAATGTGAATAGTCATATAATTATTAATAAAACTACTTATTCTTTGCTAGGTTTGGATTTGCTTAAGAAGGACGTTGAGAGTGGTCAACGATACAACGAGAAATAATTGCAAAATCAAAAGCAAATAGTGCAATTGTTGTTGAAAAAAAAGAAAAGGAAGGATGAAGGTTGAATTGGAAATCGGTCGTGTAATCGATATTAATTAATGTTTATGAATTTTAAAAATAGTACAACACCAACGTTAGGCGTAATTGCTTTGAAATTATTCGTAATTTTAAACTTTTTAAATTTCGTAATTTTTAAATTTAAGCTAAAAAGCTATAAAAGTTAAAATTAATTAATGTCAAAAGATTAGGGTTTTGGCTAAAAAGAGTTCTTAATAAATTAATTACAAATTTTTCTATGTGTAAAAAGAGAACATAAAATATAGAAACAATTTAAAAATTTTAATGAGTTAAAAAAACAAACAAACAAGACAATTGAAAATTTACAAACGTTTAAAATTCCATACAATTAAGACAAGTGAAAATATTATAAGGGGATGCGAAACAACAAGAATATGTAAAAAAATATAGAAACGACAAAAAAAAGGAACAATGAAAACTTTGTTTCTTTAATACCTTTAAGGATTCAACACATAGAACATTTGATATCAAAAATGGACTATGAAACCTATGTATGTAGAAAAAGAAATCTTTAACAAATATGCAAATATACGTACGTATATGTATGCATCCAACTATTAGCCGTACAGCCTATACAACTATTTATTTTACTAGGAACTGCAAAATAAAAAAGAACAGAAATAATTACGAAAGACGTATGTCTGATAAATGGTGATAAATGACGTATTAGAACATGAACCACTAAGCAATATTAAAGAGAGACCTTTCGGATAGGAGAGCATGTGGAAGGGAAAATTTAAGTTATGAAATAATAAAGTCCGTACTTTAATAATAAAACAGATAGAAAGGACTGCCGGATTTAACACTTACATAAAAGTGGCGCCCAACATGGGTGCAATCTGATTGAAACTGATAATTTTTTTTACCATTTTGGCTGGTAATATTATTGCTTAATTTTTGAAACGTCGCTTTATAACTGTTTTATCCCTAGTTTAATTGATGATAACAACATATGTCTATTTTCATATGAATAATTTTTGGATTCATCTATACACAAATTTATTTGTTATGGGTGTAGACCCATGAGTTCGAGAAATGAGCAAACATACTTTGGAATTGTCGATCTTTTGGCATATTATCATTATCAAACCAGTGTTTCTGTCAGCTTAGCCACTCTTTTTTTTGTATTGCGCATATACGGATCGAAAGTTATTTTAATATGTCTGACAAGGTGCCTTATTTGACATTGGCGGATCCGTTCGCAACTTCTTTTGGAACTATGTTTGTGTGACTGTAATTTAAGCTCAAGCCATCCACTATTTGCTATAAATCATAAGTAGTGTTAGATGATGCTTTCTCCGCGTTCGGGGTAACAAACATAATTTTAGACGAACGTTATTTTCTAACTTGCCGATAAACAATCCGAAAATTAAATTTTTACTCTTTTTATATTACCTTTTTTACTTATACTTTACCATTTTATATTATAAATATCTATACATTATTATTATTTATTATTATACCATGGTGTTTATGGTTCCGATACTGTAACAGCCAATTATGTGCAATTTTGGTTTCGTAGATTCCGTTCAGGAATTTTTGATGTTAAAGATGCACCTCGCACAGGTAGGCCGGTCGTCGAGAATGTCGATAAAATCGGAGAAATGATCGGTGTTGTCGGGGTTGTTAGCGTTTTTAACCTTTTCCAGGAGGTTGGATTCGACCATAGGCCAGTTTTGAAGCATTTATACTGGGTTTGTTTTTCCCCGGCGTTCTATGTTTGGTTGTGTGTCTACTTAGTGGTTTGACACTTGATTTTTCGATTTTTCATCTGGTGGGGTTTGTCGTTTTGGGCTGTGATCGGCTGATTTCTTGAACGTATGTTGATTTTTGATGATGGGTTGATTCGATGCTTTCGTTCTTTGTGACGATGTTCTTGGTTTCTGGTGTGTGTAGGCGGTCAGGCGGTGTTTGTGGCATGATTTCCGGCTTGGTTTTTTTTGCTATGCTTTTGGTGGGATTGTGCTGGGGTTTTTTTTTTTTCGTTGGTTCCATATGGCCCGACGCGTTTTTTTGATGAGGTCGTTTCTTTTGTCGGTGCATCTTTGTTGGTTGTCGGACTCTTTGCGGTTTTTTTGTTAATGTCGTGTTGTTCGTATGGGCATATTTGTTTTCTTTTTTCGCTCCCTGGTATCTAAGTCCCATTAAGGTTTTAATTGTCTTGCATTAGCTCACTGTGTGTTTTATGCTCTTTTTCGCTTGATTGTCCATGTGTTTATTTTTCTCAATTTTATGTGCCTGGCTTTTTTTGTCGCGTTTTTTTTCTTTGTTCATTTTTGTTTTTAACATGTTTTCCCTCGTATCTTTATGCTGCCATCTTATTATAGTGCAATACTTTTTTTTTTTGCGCTATTTTGTCTTTTTGCTTAGCATAATTCTTTTGTTTTTTTTTCTTTCTTTTTTGTTCTTTTTTTTTGTGTCGCCATTTAGCTAAGTAATTCTGGGTTTCTTTTTCCCCCACCTTCTTTTATCTGATTTTTGAGTGATTGAATTTTGGTCGTTGTTTACTATTTTTTGATTATGGTGTTGATTTTTGAATTGTAAATTTGCTGCTACGTTACTGTGGTAGTTTTGTTCCGTTGGCGTTTTTTGTTAGGAGCTTGTTACTGTGTCTTTTATGCCCAACAACATTTCGTGTTTTTGTTTGTTTTCCGATGTTTTTTCTTCGGTTTGTATCCTTATTTTTCTTATTCTTGTTGTTGTTTGTTTTTTTTGTCCTACCTTTTCTGGGGTACCGGGTTTATTCCGTTCGTTCTGATGGATTTGCCGGTCGTTGATTGGCTTAAGGTATATCCCCGTTTTTTTTCTATCTCTCGCTTTCGGTTCATAGTTTACTTTGATTTTAGCTTTTCCATTCGTGTGCTGTCTGTCTCTGTATGTTTTTTTTCTGGTTCCAGGTCTGACTTTTTGATCTCTTTATTCGAAGTTTAGGTTTCTGTATACGTGTTGTGCTTGACTTGTGTTAGATTGTGTTGTTTTTTGTGTTTACTGTTCGTCGCTTCCGGTTTTTCCTTTTCCATTTATTGATCTTTCGGGTCTTGCTTTTACTTTAGTTAATTTGCATTAATATGTGCGGGTGCTTTTAGCGAAACGGGGTAAAAAAGAAAAAAACTAATAAAAAGAGAACTCTAGAATTAGAGAACTAGAGAATTATATAGTTCTTTTTTAGTCAGCCAACATTTTAACAAAAGAGCATATGGCACGACAAAGTCTTTGTGAGGTAGCTTGTCTGAGCTCTTCAAACGCTGGAGATAGTCATATAACGAAGGCGAAACATAATTGTGAAGACAAATGCGGTTTTAAAGTTAGCGTACAGAACATTACTGTTGAAGAAGTCGTACATATTTTCTGAAAATTTGTGTAATTTAAATTAAAACTGAAATAAAAGTTGCTGAGCGGGTACATAATACCGTAAAAGCACTTGTTAAACTCTTTACAGACAACGGATATAAAGACATACGTAAAGAAAACACTATATATGAACTTAGTATAACTTATACTGGAATGTGCCAAATGGTGTCTCGTCTGCTTTGTTAAGTGAGATCGACTTGAATGTTCCTATCCTCTGGTCAAGGAATTGTTATTCATCCCAGAAATGGTAGTTCAACCTTAGAGTTTTTAACCCGGATGCTCTATAAACATCTAAATGAGGTTCATCATTTCATCTCTTTACTAGACCCCATAAGTTCGACTGAAACTACTTTGTTTAATAGCCGTGCCTCACCCATGCCATATTTAAACTAAATCGAGCTAATATAAAGTTACATTTTCAAACATTATTTCCCTGCTACGATCCAGCAATATACTAAATAATGGTAAATACTAAGCTTTGGCATCCTTGCAATGATTAACTATTTACGTAGTAGTTTTATGGTGAATCTCGCAAAAACTCTTCAAATGATTAATTCAACATCCTTTTCAACTTCGCCAGGGTTACCAATATCGAGCCTCTTCATAATTTACTGTGAGCTGCCCCACTTATATCACACGGAATGTATGAAACGTGTTTCTCCGAAATCTCGTCCATGCATTCACTGTAAGATTTCAACTGATTCACGATAATCGCTCTGGGATTAAAAAAAAAGTAGGAAGCTAATTAAGTCTTTATTCGAAAGGTCTTTCCTGGCAATACAAAATATTTTATCAGATTCTTGACAATCTAAATATTATATTTAGAATCGTTTCTGATAGGAACGTCAATCACTGAAAACTGTTGACCGTTCTTTCAGAGATTTAAATAGAAGTTCTGCCGGAGATGTGCCCCTCAATACAATATCCGAAGAATTTAAGTTGGTTGGGATGTAGTGCCAGATCATTTTAACAAAAAAAAATTATATGTAACTTACAAATTCACAGAAATATTGAGGTTGGATGATTGCCCACGAAACCATGTTGAAACGACAATTGAATTCGACAAAGAATGAATTCCATATTCATTAGGCAATTAAGCGATGACGCTGCTTAGAAGCCACGATAATAATAAAGCTGCCGGCAATTCAAGCTTGGGTGCCGTGAGATCTTTCGTAGGTGGTAATTACGAATTCGAACCTTCGAGCAGATTTTGATAATCCCATCGTACGGAAATGTGCGCATCATATGTTGGGAAATTATCATCACGAAAGACATGAATTTCAGTTGCTGCCTTGAATAAGCACAAATATGAGTACGATAAAAAACTTTGAAGTGAAATGCAACTTTGCTTAATCCCACTGACAACATCTACATGAATAATCAACCCTTTGTAACTATCGTCTTGACGGGTCGTAAAGACGAGCTACAGTAGACAAAACAATGCCCTTTGTTTCTGCATTTTCCGTAGTCGAAAACGAAAAAATCCGCAGTAAAAATTGTTCGAAATCTGATAGTGAAATATTTCGTAAATCAGAAAGATTAGTATTTGGAGCATTAAGAGTAAAGGGTTGAAAACTTTGTGGAAGGGGAAAAGGGAGGGAGAGACCTTGCTTGTTTTGTGCAACTGAGGGCTCTGTAGCTGCACTACCCGTAAGGGAAGAGGAAGATTTATTATTTTTGTTTATATATTTCTGAGGCTTGGGTTGAATGTGACTATCAGGAGGAAGTTCCCTTGCAGCAATAACGTAGCTAATACGAGGAGAGTTGCTCGAGAGAACGATATTGAATATTTGAAGGCAAGCCCCGTCATACGATGCATTCACCGGATTTGATGATGACAGGTCCACAAGAACCGTCGATGCCAGCAAGGGAGGGGGTAGGCCAACATGGGCAGTTATATGGAAGGCGGGATATGAGGGACCCAAGCATATTTTGCGCACAATGTCACGAGTTCTTTATAATTGATACCATAATCTTAGAATAAGAATTAAAAAATAAATTTAAAGCTACATGAATAAAATTGGCATTTTTACAACCAATGTAAGGGGTTTACATAATCTCCAGCTTAAACAATAGGATATTGAATACATAACCTAGTAAATTAATTAAAACAAAAAAAAAATAATGAACTTACTAGTTAAGACTAACAACACATTCAATGCGCGCAGAGCTCAAAAGATATATATGACTATATACGAACAAATATGTAATCTAGCAAGTATAAATGATCGATCGATTGTGAACGTTCCGACGAATAACCCTTTCGATATATATGGTATCAGGGCGCGCACGCACGTCGATATGGATTAGATAACTCAAAACTAGTTCTTCATCGACTCAACCCTATTGGTTTATAACTGCTAGTCAAGCACGAAAAAACATGGATCATGATTGCTTTCAACAAATTTAGTGAATCAATCGAACGTCTTAAAGCGAGTGGATAGGTCTATCAGTTTTTAGCGACTGACATAACTCGAGAAACCAACACAGGAGGCCAATCAAACCACTTAAGTACAAACAATAAGAATTGCAGTTGGACAGATCCTGTAGACGCCAGTTGTACTCTGTAATCAGGAGACCGTATGATGCAGCCATATTCGAGAATAGGACGAACTAAACTATTGTAAATTTGTTTGTAAATATATAACTCACGAAACTCCTTGACTCCTTTTCACGAGTCCTAATATCGCTTTGGCTTTGATGACAAAAGACTGGGTATGAATCATAATTTCGGATTCTCTAACTCAAGAAATATCGTCCTCGACAGATTGTCAGCGCATAGCAACAGGTAAGGTCACCAATGCCAGTACGTTTGAAGCTAAGAATAATCCAGATGACAAATCTGAATGGCATGCAAATATCGATGCGTCGGGAGAAAAAAATGGTCATTGAAACTCGCGATCTTGTTAGGGTAGCTTTTTTCCTTAGAAGGCGAATGAAATTGGCGTTAATGGATCACGGTGGCCAAAATCCGAACAATTTCAATCAAGTAACAAAACTGATCAATATAGAAGTGGAGTTGGTATTATTTTTTCTAAGAAATACGAAAAATGCTTTGCTGCATTGAACCAAATACAATGCAGATATACAAAACGGATGGAAAAGTACAACTGAAATCCTGAGAATTATAGCTGAACATAAACTAGGTTTCAAATAAAATAAGCCGAAAAATCACTGGATAACTGAGGAAATATTGGAGCCTATGAACGAATGAAGAAAATACCACAATGCTGACGAAAATGAATACATTAAAATACCACGAGTAATACAAAAAATGGTACGAAAAACAAAACGTGTACGGATAGAAAACCAGAGTTTGGAAATAGAATGCTTCAACCATTGTACGGCAGCTGTAAGTTACACACGAAAGTAAAGAAACTTGCGGCCGGTAAAAAAAACATCGCCAGGTTCAGGCGAATAACCGTAAAAAAATAGTCTTCGAGACGCAAGAAGCAAGAGAAGTATGGAAGATTACATTCGTCAATTATTTGCAGATCATACTATATATGTAGACTTCTCAAATGATGATCAACAGTTGATGGGCCCGTGGTCCCTTGGTTGCCCTCGGCCCGTGGTCCCGCATTACAAACAAAAAAGGATTAAAAATAAAAAAGTTATAAAGAAAAAAAAATGTAATGTTTAAATCGTTAATTGCCTACACCATGCGGTCTGTCCGGTGCGTCGTCCGTTAGTCCTTCCTTTGTCCGTTAGTCCTTCCTTTGTCCGTTGGTAACTGTCTAATGTTCCTTCACTGTCCATTATACGCCCACCACTTCATACCCCGCCTCAGCGGTGAGGCATGCAGCTTAGTTAATCTTTTTTTCTTTTATTATTATTTTTTTTTATTATTTATTTATAACCAAAAAAAAGCAAAACAAAACAAAGGTACTACACAATGGTGCTCCGTTGCAGCAATCTCCTTCACCGTATCCCGACTTCGTGTACTCACCCTGGCAAGAGGCTTCCATACACATATTATGGCACAATGGCATTTAGGTGTTGGCGTGTATACCCGATGTGGTAGTGATGATTATGGTGATGATAACGTCTATATTACCGATGTACACAATAGTTGAATCAAAAATAAAGTTATTCGACTGAAACGCAGGTACAGGCAACAATCGCAGCACAATTAACTAAAACCGTACGAGAATGTAGGTCTGATCTGCCTACTGATATGATATCCACTTGACGTAATAAAAAACGTTTTTTTCTCCTTGTTTTTTTCTTTTCCGTTTCCTTTTCCCTTATTTCACTAATCAATTACTAAGTACTTCTTTTTGCAATAACAATTCGGGTTGTCTTATTTTTCCTATTACGCACAAACATGTCTATTCGTAGTTAACAAGTTTCTTCTTTAGTAAACATAATCTATTGGATTTTGGCTTTCATGAAATTTATAAATTTCTTTCCTTTTTAATTTTTCTTTTCTAAAATAATCTTTTTCTCTTGATTCTGGACTTTTATTTTTTTATTTTTGAGTTTTTTTGTCTTTTCTTTATTGCCCACCTTTTTTTTTTTATAAAATTCTATCAAATAGTTTCCATTTAGTTTCTACCGATTTCTTACTTCATTTATGTTCCACAGGCATTTTTGTTATGGCTGTTTATTGAAATATTTGTATGTACAAAACTTCTTTCTTCTGACGCTTACGCTCAATTTGGGAAAATTTGACCTCTTCTGTCGAAATTCTGATTTAATTCAAGCATAGCTTTTATGATCATTGGAATTAATTACTTCAATAATATGTCTTTCAAACCGCACACACACAGGAATACACTTAAATTTGTTTATTCCTGCCCAAAAGATTTTCTTAACCGAAATTTCTTTCTTCCGATTGTTTCTGCTCTTCATTTAGGAGATTTAATGGGTTAATGTATGCAATTTATTAAAAGAACTTTTGATTTGTTCTTTGTTTGTTCTTTTTTTTCACTTTTCGCGTCAATTGCAAAGTTTAATTAATTTTATATAAATGTTTATGAGTGGTCTGTTCTGTTTAAACTTATGCTGTTCACTTTTTTTTATTTTGTAAAGAAAAAAATTGAATATTAAAAGAAACTTTTCTAATCACATTGATTACTCTTTAAAAAAAATTCTGCTTTTCTAGTCTTACACTTTCAACAGTTTAAACGAAACTCTCCGAACAAAAGATCTTGTCCGCTGATCACTACAATTAATTCTTTTCTGCCCTCATCAACACCAGCCAAAAATCATAAACCACCACCAAAAATTCTTCTTCGCATAATTTTGTTTTTTTCTTATTTCTTTGCGTAGCTAACGGCTACCCGCTATTTTGCAAAGAACCGCAAAATCATGCGATGTTCCATAACTGAGACATTTTTGGTAAACGCAGACCGACAGATACCCTCCCTGAATTTGTTCGCGGACGTTACAATGTTTGCTACAATTAACTTAGAATTAACATACCTAGCTTGTTGCATTCTTTTCCATGTCCTTTGATTTGTACACGTCCACTACGTCGTGACACCCGACTTAATGTGCAACTAACATGCTTAGCTTGTCGTGTTATACACACCAACTCCTTTTATTTGATGCTCATAGCGATGGTATTATTAAGAAACAATTAATCCAAAATATTTTTTTAGATGTCATGCATGTTTAGGCAGATAATGTATTCTCAATTGAGGAGTGTGAAAAATAGTTCTAAACATTCTGTTTCGTTTGCCTTATGATTGATAAGCATAACACCTCAAAAAAGTCAAAAAAAACAAGATTACTTATAACTTCGTGTGGTCATGACCGACCTTTTCCATTTTTGCACTTAAATAGTAGGGTAAGTGAATGTGGTAACTTCTAGTCTTTTATCCTTCACAACTTGCCACAAATTTTTGCTTAGAAAAAGGAAGTTGCGTTCAGTACACGCTTTACTGCCATTTCGGCCCAGTCTACCCACCACTATGGTTTTCGCATTCCACTTTCCAAGTTTTTTTATTTGATACCTATATCGCAGAAGTAGTTGCGGTGTCATCTTCATTTGAGGAATGTACAAAATAGTTTTAAACGTTTTGTTTTGTTTGCGTTATGATAAATAAGCATGAAATCTCCAAAAAGTGAAAAAAGATAGTTTAATCACTTGTAACTTTGCGTGGGCATACACGACTATGTTAAATGTTTCGTAAAGTAAATGTGGAAATTTTCAGCCTTCTTACTTTTATAAGCACTGAGTAACGCGGAAAACCCACAAATTTGAGTTATGAGAAGTGGGTTTGAGTTCAATTTCTGCTCCGGCTTCTGCTCTGATCAATTGGGCCTACTTTCATTATCAATCTGCATCAAAAATTTTTTAATGTTTCTACCAAATTTAAAGTCGGTACCGAGTCCATTCCACGCAGTGTTGTAAATCATGTGCTCCTTATGCCATTACTCACCCCAATTTAATCTAGAATGTATTCAAAAGCCTCTTTTGACGCGCGAGACTTCTGCACAAATCTACATGCAACAATCTACATGCATGTGCGTTTCGCAACCCCAAAAATGTGATATTCCAGAAGTACCGTACTCCATACACATGTGTATAACTTATTGAACATACTACATGACTTTAAGCAATATTTTAAAGATAGTTTCTCTGCCTAAATGTTTTTTCCCAGCGATTGTTACTCCAAACGTTATTGTGTGATATTGCAACACATATTGAATGCGTGGTTAGATGTTGCTTCTTAAATAACTTTTCAAAAACATCTCTAGTGAATTGAAATGATAGAATTTTTCAAGCAAATATGAGGCGACACGTAAGAAAGATTGGATGTAGCCACTATAGAGCAATTTTCGTGTTCTAAATTTGATATAATCTTTTTTTAAACTAAACAATAGAAAATCTCTGGCGCATAAAGCCCTAGATCCATAAGATTTTTGCTCACCCGTAAGAGCTTCAAATGTAAATACGTTGATAGCATGGAATCTTTCGGTCATATCAGACTTGAAGAGTTAATTATTTTACTACAGTTGGCTGGGTTTGGCCAGTCTTGTGGTTTTTATGTAAACAGCAGATAAATATCAGATTTTATACTGCAAAATAAAAAAAGAAGAGGAATAAGTGATGATTATCTCGTTGCAAACATACAACTTGCCTAATTTTATATTTATAATCTATTATTTTGAACCTTTTTTAATAGGAATAGAACATTTATATTCTACTTGGTAAGCACAAACACACACTGTAGGCTATCGCCACAATACACTTACTTTAATTATGAAAGTAATTGAAGCAACAAAGCACAAAATAATTACTAGTTCTTTTCTTTAACTTCTTCTTCATTTCATTATTATTATTCTTTTTTTCTTTTAGCATATATATATTTTATGTTGCCGGTAACCACCACCCCTTGATTTGGTAGTGACGGTTTCTTTTTGTTGGTGAACTGATCCTAGTTTTATTGATGACTTTTATTACCACAATGATATGCGCATGTGCGTGCCAATGTTCTTGTCTCTGCCGTTAATATGTTGCTTAAGAGAATGAGAAAGCTACAGCGTAACCAACGTTGCTTGCAAACTGAATTTTGCATAATACATATATATATATATATATATATATATAATAACCGTAACCATATGTATATATAAATACCATAAGCTTTGTTGTGTGCACAGCATATCATCCACAAATAAACATCTGGTACTCATTGCAAACCGTCCCGAATTCACTTAATTTTAGAATCATGTATTCATCTTATTTATAAACATTTTCTCATCTTAGCGGTCTAGATGAGGATCGTTTTACTTACAATGTTACGCACTTCTTTTTAAATACGCAGGCGGTTGTTTTGCTTTGCGTAAAAATGAAAACGGCATTTTTCTATAGAGATGGTGGCCTAATAGACAGAGAATCAGTCATGTCTGTAGAGATGGGTAATGGATGATCCATAAGTAGAATGATTAGTGCGTAATATTTCCTTTGATATTAAGATACATATTCGATAGGAATGTACTTATATTTTAATTATATATTATTACATTAATTTAATTAAATAACATATAATTTAATTTATCCTCGATTAATTGTTGACTTATGCAGCAGACCGCAAACCTGGTCAACGTCGTTACACCGTTAAGGTTACACTCAGTCACAAATTGAGACGATCGTCTGCCTTTGCGTTAGCTTAGAAGTTTCTCCTCCGACGGTGATGCCTGTTTGGTTTCTACCCTTGCACTCACCGTCATCCACACATTGAGATGGAAAATAGAACGAGCGAAGGAGAGGCGATCTTACAGAACGAGAGAAGCCAAAGTATACGGGCACGTATTAAGCACGATTTGATTGTTTGCTTTTACATACGGTAATGAAGTTGTAAATAGGACTAGTTTACATCCGCGAAGTGGGCAGCACAAGGGTAATAAGACTATCGTCTCTCTATCGATACTCTTCGCAACATACAATTTGCCTGATAACAAGGGCCTTGTTATACCGTGAATACGATAGTCTAGTTGCTTGTAATGTGGATAGTCAAGCAGCTTTGGAACTACCTACAAACTCAATACTTCACAATCGAAACACGTTGATATTAAATACCATCATATAGGATAAGATATTGGTAATAAGAGGATTGAACTAAGATATTTTTGTAGCGGACGATATGATGAAAAATTTCACGAAAGTAAGGCATCACAAATTTACAAACTTAACGAATTTGTACTGTAAGGAGGCGTTTTGTTTCTTTACTAATAACAAATCTATCCGAAATATCCCTCACCCACAACCAAATAAATTCTAATAAAATTGGTCCGGCTGTCGGATTCGTCCGTTAAGTTACACATGAAAGTGTAGGTATCTCTACATCGACCATCTCCTTAGCGTAAGTGTGGTATAAACATGTGTAAAAATATCTTCTTTTTATAAACATGTTTTAAATCTTCACACATGCCTACCATTGAGTAAGACATATGCCTATATGTCCAAATTCATTGGCAAAAGTGCTAGTAAGCAATATAAACCCGGCTAAACAAATTGGAGTAGACGTACGAGCCGTAGTTTGTGACAGATATAACGGATTTGCTGAAGCTGAAAACAAATTACCCGCTGGAATCGTACTATTGTATGATCATCTACATCTCCTGCGGAGTTTAAAAGATAAAATAGACAAAAAAATGAAAGATACATACGACTTAGCAATATGTACAAAATTCTAAAAGCAATTTGGGCCCAACGAGGCGCTTTTTTAACGATTGTAGCATTGTATAGTTATGCTCCAGATTTGGTTTAATTTTTCAACGACGCCATGTCTGCCATCCTGCAAGCGGGGATTAAAGAAGGTATAGTTGCAAAGAACACATGCGAAATCTTCAATGTGATAACAGATTTCGTAAATATATTTCATCGGAACTCCATAATGGACCGAAATGTGAAGGAGCTCAAACGCAAACTATCGGAAATCAGCAACTTGTAGTGTAATCGCATATCGACATATGCATCCACTTTGAAGTGCAGACAGAATTATGCTGAATCTACATAATATTTTGTTTGGGAGGATTGCTACCCAAGTATGTTTGCAGCATAAATTATGAAAATTTCTCTCTTACAATTAATACACATGATGACCAAATTCAGCTCCCTATATACGATGAAATACTCAATAAAGGCAATATATTTCTTCCCCCAAGATGCGAAATTATAGTCCCCATAGACATCAAAATGGACAACGATGCTCTAGTACTAAATAAAGAAATAGAAAAAGGAATATTTTTAGCCAATTCAATAATACCAAATAACGGACAAAAACACATTAAAATACTGAATACACTAGATAAAGAAATCACAATACAACATCTACATATAAACACCGAATCACTCAACACCTATGAAATTATACAAAACGCCAACTTACACACTCAACATGATGAACAACGATTCCAACAGATATTAAAATCCATAAAATTAGACACCG
>KK502965.1:0-12623 GCA_000688735.1 Glossina austeni | reverse complement strand
CACTCACAGCAAATAATTTTTACACACAAAACATAGAAACAAACGACAATACACCAGTATACATAAAAAACTATAAATTACCCCACACACAAACTGACACCATACATACTCAGGTAAAAGATTTAAAAGATTTATAGTTGACTACAGAAAACTAAACGAGAAAATAATAAACGACAAATTCCCCCTCACAAGATTAGAAGACATCTTAGATAGACTAGGACGAGCTAAATATTTTTCCACTTTGGACATGACAAACTCATTTCATCAAATAAAACTTAACAAAAACTCGCGACCTTTAACCGTCTTCTCAACACCAAAGGGACACTATCAATATGCGAGACTTCCATTCGGACTAAAAATTTCGTCCAACAGTTTTCAAAGAATGCTAACCATAGCTTTATCAGGATTAGACACCGAAGCATTTTTATACGTAGATGACATAATAATACACGGATGTCGCTTTGACCATCACAACAGAAATCTAACGAAAGTACTTGAACGACTTAAGGAATACAACCTAAAACGAAATCCATCCAAATGCAACTTCCTACAACCAGAAGTAACCTATTTAGGACACCTCATAACACCCGAAGGCATAAAACCAGATCCCGCTAAATACGAAACAATAAAAAACTACCCCCAACTCAAAAACACAGAAGAAATAAGAAGATTCGTAGCATTTTGCAACTATTACAGGAAATTTATAAAAGGTTTTGCCAACATAGCACAACCACTAAACGACCCACTCAAAAAAGGAAAAGACTTCGAATGGACAAACCAATGTAATCAGGCATACCTAGAACTCAAGAACAAACTAATGTCCCCACCCATATTACAATATCCAAATTTCGATAAACCCTTCACTTTAACAACCGATGCATCAAATTACGCCTTAGGAGCAGTACTATCACAAGGAGAAATAGGTCAAGACATACCTATCGCATACACAAGCAAATCGCTTAACAAACACGAGAAAAACAAACCAATTATAGAAAAAGAACTACTCGCAATCCACTTTGGAATAACACATTTCAGACCCTACTTATTCGGCAAAAAATTCACAGTGATAACTGATCACAGACCATTAGTATCACTATTCTCCCATAAAAACCCCACTTCAAAACTAACCAGAATAAGAATAGAATTATCGGACTACGATTTCGACATAATTTATAAGAAAGGATCAAGCAACACTAACGCTGACGCCTTATCAATGATAAACATAAATTCTGACATGTTAAAAGAGATGATTCCAATATGCAGAGAAGAAGACCAGGAACGAATAAAAAAGACTTTAGTCATAACCAGAAGCAAATCGGCAAAAGAAAACACAAACAATGAACAACTAAATATGTGGGAATGCACATCAATAAATGATATTAAGAACACAAGAAAATTAGAATTCAAATTCGAAAGCGGTATAAAAGATATGATAATCGAAAATATTAAAGAATCAAACTGCACACGTGTGAGATGCAATGAATATCCAGACCATTTCGATGCGCTCTTGGAAAAATTGACATCAAAACTAAACAAGTCAAACTTCTTAGACTATGCATTAAGTCTACAAGACGATATATTTAAATACATATCCAAAGAGATATTAAAAGAAAAATTGAACAACATTAAAAGAAACCGCATAAATATACTATTATACAAAGAAAGAAAAAGAATATACGATGATAATGAAAAGTGCAAACTAATAAAAGAATACCGCACATGTCCACACTCAGGACATTTCGGAATGAGAAAAACTTTCCAAAAATAAAGCCAAAAATATATCTGGCGTAATATGTTCAAGATGATAAAAAATTATATAAAACAATGCCACATTTGCCAAACAAGCAAACAAACAAAACACACAAAAAACCTCTCACAATTACAGATACACCATCCACATCCTTTGAAACACTATCTATAGATACAGTAGGACCAATAAAACCCTCTAACAATTTCCGGTACATACTAACAATACAATGCGAATTAACAAAATACATAATCGCACATCCTATTGTAGACAAAAGCGCAAAATCAATTGCCAAAATTTTAACAGAAGAGGTAATACTCAAATACGGCCAATTCAAAATATTAAAATCTGACAGAGGAACAGAATTCAATAATGAATAAATAAAAGAAATTTATCTGTTATTAAATATCGAACAAAAGTTCTCAACCCCCTACCGCCACGAAACCTTAGGCACAGTTGAAAGAAATCACAGAGTTCTTAATGAATACCTTTTGGCATTTACAACAAATAATGATTGGGACAAATGGATACCATACTACACCTTCGCATATAACACAACCCCCCATATAGAAACCCAATACATCCCTTTCGAACTAATGTACGGAAAATTTACGTATATGCCCAGCGAAGAAATAACAAATACAAATCTTATATACAACACAGAGAACTATATAAATGAATTAAAAACAAAACTAAGATACTCCTTAGAAAAAGCCAGAAGATTTGTAGAAAAAGTAAAGGTAGCCAGAACAAAACTGTCAGAACAAAAATACACGAACCCAATTGATATAAACATAGGAGAACAAATTTTATTGAAGAAACATAACAGAAAAAGATTAGATAAACCCAATGAAGGTCCCTATGAAGTAATAGATGTAAAAGACCCTAACGTAACAATACAAATTAAAGATAAGCCAAAAACTGTACATAAAAATTTAATTAAGAGATACAACACGTTAGATGTAAACTAAAATTAAGAAAACACAAAAAACGAAAATAAATAAATAAAAATAAATATAAACCAAATCTAATTAAGACTAGAAATACAAAAACTTTGAACACGTAGTTATATACTACTACTAAATATAAACTAAATACATAAGAAATTAATTAAGAACTACCATTTACTTTGTTAAAATTCTCTTTCATAACAGAAAATTGTTAACGTCTTTCAACACATTAACAATTTTCTCTCCAAAACGGTAACGATGTAGTGTGATCACATATTGACATATGCATCCACTTTGAAGTGCAGACAGAATTATGCTGTATCTGCATAATTCTGTGGGAAAAATAAAACAATAATTTTGTCGCATTTCAACTGGCTGGGTATTGCATTACGAAATGCAATACGATGCCAGGCGCCCTAATTAATTAATTAGTGCTTGCGATAGCATTTAAGACACCTGTAAATTTTAGTATAAAAAGAGCATAAGAAATTGAATAAAGTTAATTGTTATCACCAAACAATTCAAAGCGTATTAATTCGCTAGATGTTAACAGGCGTTCAACCCGCCTCAGATTGACATTATATAGGGACTGCTTCATGCCGATCCAATTGGCAATTCACGAGGCAGAGAGACTTGGCGCATTGAAGCCGAGCAATTAGAGTCACACACAAACATACAAAAACAAAGTAATACAAACAAAATAGAACACCAAATATCCTTTTTATTACAAACTACTTCATGGAAAAACTCAAAAAGGACTCCCTTGCCATTGCCATGGAAGCAGCAATAAAAAATTTCTCAAAATGAATGGAAGATTTAACGAAGGCTTACCCTGGCACAACTTTTACTTCATACAGGGTAAGCCAAGACCTCCTCGAGGGATTTTTCGTAAATATGTTCATATCGCAACGAAAGAAAACCAGATCAGCCGCCGAGATCGTGCTGTTGTGAAACCGCCTAAGGAACCTGTGCAGGTATTCAAATACAAAAGCGGATTTAAAACAGACGATGATTACCGCATAATAAACACAATGAATTACGAAATTGTCAAAGAGCCCGAAAAAGACTACGCACCATTCAGGCTCGATGGCAAGGTGTTTAAAAATCTCCGAGAACTCGAACTCAAATACCGCGAGCTAAGATACCTGCGGTTGTTTACGGCTTTCGGAGTAACAAATCCGCTACTATATCCGTGAACAATTAAATTGCCGTCACTGCTTGCGAGACATGACGGAGAAGGAGTACGACTTTTACGAGGAGGTGATGGGTGAAAAGACAGCGAAACGCCCCATAAAAAGCATCATCATAACTAGTAAATATATCAAGGCTGATGTTCCCGAAAATGGAAGTAAACGAAGCATTGTCGACCATGCATACGAAATTTTTTATTCAGCGATGGACCAGTGTATGGTGGAGCCGCGTATAGGAAAGCGAATACAGGCTACAGCGGTAGCGAATGCTGATTTCTTTAAATCAGATGGATCATGTGTTAGCGGCAGGATTCATCGAACGAACTTTTCTTGGGTTTATCCTATATATACTCCTGAAAACCAAAAACTTCTCAGGGAGTCTATTGACAAAAATGTGTCTGGATACTAAGGTAATTCAAATTTAGTACGAAAATGTTGATATATTACTAACTTATATTCCAACTTTTCATTGTAGATAAAGAAGGAACGATGATGCGCCGTCGCCCACCTTTCATAAGCCGTCAAGGTTATGTCAAAGTAAGTTGTATTTATCTTTAGTTATGATTATCTATAATAAATTCATTTTAGATTAAAAAACCATTGTCATAAACTTGCACTATTGCTGCAATACATTGAAGAACTGCAGTAATGTCGGTACTCATTATGTTTACTATTTGGAGCTTCTTTTCTCGTCTCATTTGTTTATTATCAGGTCGATCACCCCGGTGATCTTACCCCGATACATGGCAAAAATGGTGAACATTTCTTCTTCTTCTGTTATTCAGCAGATTAAAATTAAATTGGTAAACATTTATTTATTTGCCTTCTTAACTTCACTTAAAAACAATGGCAAGCGGAAGTCAAGCTGACCAAAGTAAAAAAATAAATAGCAACTCATTGCAACCGCCTCCTCCACCTAGATTGAAGTCCTTGATTGATATGCTACACAGAATTTATTCCGATCAGCCGAACGAATTGCAAGTTACCACTCTTCTTAAATATTGGCTTGGAGGTCAGGATTCACTAGATTACATCTCCATGTATAACAATGCTGGAGATAAGGAACGAGATATTCCAGCGACTTAAACGAATTAAAACGGAAATTGATTCACAAAGTCTCAACGCTCAATGTATGTCTGATGAAAATATTCATAGTATGCAGGATTCTAAAAGTAAAAAACAGCATGAAACGCCATTTCCTGCGTCAATGTCTATAAGCAGCAATTCGTTGCATAAGTCATGCCCCTTAGACTATCAACCCCATACTCCCGAATCTATATCACTCGATGGCATTGAAACTACATTAGCTCTTTATGCCGCAAAATATCTTATGCTAGCTATTAAAGATCGATTACGGCATTGACGTCACTTCACTTCAAAAGCAGATACCTTCAGTTCATTAAATCCTGTCTGTTTGCTAATCCTAAATACTTGTTTAAATTTGTTAATTCAAAAAGAAAAATTTCCACACATCCCTTTTATGTTTCTTTTAATGGCTCTGATTGCTCGGATGATTTTCAAATCTCAAATCTGTTTGTCGAGTATTTCCGTCAAAACTTTTCGACTGCTAGTTTCGATTTGTCAGCAAACTACCCATATCCTATAACTAACTTGGTTTCCATACCTAATTTGGTCATTTCTGAAGATGACCTTTTTAGAGCGTTGAGTTCTCTAAAATACAGTTGTGCGCCTGGACCTGATGGAATTCCATCATGTGTACTTAAATCTTGCGCTGTCGAGCTAAGTTGTGTTATTTCAAAGATTTTTAATTAGTCCTTGAATTTAGGTGTTTTCCCTTCTTGTTGGAAGAGCAGTTTCCTTATTCCCATTCACAAAAGTGGAAGTAGACGACTTGTTGAAAACTACAGAGGCATAACCAAGTTGAGTGTCTTGCCTAAGTTGTTCGAATGAATTGTGACTCAGCATTTGACCTTTGTCATTAATTCGTATATTTCTCCACACCAGCGTGGCTTTCGTAAAGGGCGATCCACGGCCACCAATTTTTTAGAGTTTACTTGTCATGAGTTCAAGGGTTTTTCTAGTGGCTCTGGTACAGATGTGATATACACTGATTTAAGCAAAGCTTTTGATATGGTTAACCATGACTTACCTATCTTTAAACTCCAAGCCTCTGGCTTCCCTTTCTATTTAGTGAAATGGATAAGCTCTTATCTGCACAATAGATCCTTTAGGGTTTTGTTTAACTTCATCACCTCGGATGAATTCCGTCTTATGTCTGGTGTACCTCATGGAAGCCACTTAGGTGCCATTTTATTTAGTTTATACATTAACAATCTTCCATCGGTGATTAATTTCAGTCAGATCCTAATGTATGCTGATGATGTGAAACTGTTTTCTTCCTTCTCACAATCACATCAGCTTTAAGGTGACTTGAATAATTTGTCTGCATGGTGCTCTTTGAATCTTCTGAAACTAAATCTAAATAAATGTAAGAAGCTTTCTTTCTCAAGAAGAAAGTCATTCATTGCTCAGTACTTCATAGATTCGCATAAGTTGGAGGACGTCGGTTCGATTACAGATTTAGGCATTCTATTCGACCATAGGTTACGTTTCAACTTGCATATTGAGCTCTCGTTAAGCAAAGCTAGGTCCGCGCTTGGTTTCATAAAAACGTGGTCCAAGGAGATTGATGGCCCTTACTCGAGTATGCCTCCGTGGTGTGGTTTCCTTCATACAGGTGCTAAGTAGATTCAATTGAATCTGTTCAAAAGCAATTCTTGCTGTTTGCCCTTAGGAATTTGGGTTGGGACCCCATTGCCTCTCTCCCTCCCTATGAAAATGGGTTGCTTCTGTTGTTCTTACCGTCTCTTGAGAAACGTTTGTTCTTGGCGTTTCCTTTGTAATCAAAGTAATAAATGGTGCTATTGACTCGCCTTTATTACTTGGTGAAATTAGGTTTAATGTCCCTAACTGCTTCCCTAGGCGCTTTATCTTTGGTAAGCTTAGTCAGTGTAAATATAATTATGAGCTATTTAACCCGCTCAGAGTTGTTTGCAAGAACCTAAATGACGTCTATCACCTATTCTCATTATCGGTCCATTAAAGCAACATTGCTTAATACACTAGAATTATCAATGTCGTACTTAAACTAGCTTTTAACCTTAGAAAGTCATTAAGAGTTCGAAAATTAATTGATGTTAATTCTTATCGGTTGCCAAGCTTATGCATGTTTGCGACAGCTTAGGGGTACATTTTGCATTGCAATTTGGTCCTGTACCGGTTGTAAGTGTGACTCTGTGCTAGTAGCGTACATGTTTTTTTCTTCTTTTTTTCTTTTCTCCTTCTTTTTTTTTATTTTTACTTATACTCAGTTTTAATGTTAATTAATATAAATTTTGCTTTAAAGGTCATTTGAACTCGACTATTACTTGTTTAGTGGAGTTACGCTATTTCTTTGAACTAGGCCGAGTATGTCTTAAGCCCAAGTATATCCTATTGCATGGTGTACTTTTTTCAACTGCATTTTTAACAAACTCCCCTAATTCGGGTGTCGTAGTCTCGGTTTGTATTAAATTTCTATTGGGTGTCTCACAGAGTTCATTGGATAACCTTAAATTATTACTCATCGTTTTTGGAGTAAACAATCCTTCTATCTGATTCCTGATGTTTAATTTGGGATTTAATGGCAACAAGCGATTTTTCCGAATCATCATTGGAACATTTAAAGCCGAATGCCCCACGTCGGTCTGTTTACATTCAAATTGCTTTGAGTTATTTTGAGTAGGAACCCATTCACTTAATACGATGTCGCTTCCCACCTCTGCACTCCCTTCATCGTTTTCTACTTTTACATTCGACTTTTTCTTATCTGCTGACAATTTGCTACACCTGGGGTAATCTCGTTCTTCCTTGTTAAAGATGTCTTAAATGTTTTTTTCAGCCAGCATGCTTTGTGTTTTGGAAATAATTTTATTTTTTATACAAAGTAAATTATTCTCAATATCACCCTCACTTTCACTTTGATGAAATTCATTTAGCAAGCTTTCCATAAGTTTTTTCCCTTTCTCAGATATGAGCACATTGTTGCCATTAGTCGTTTGAAAATCTGCGTTTTTGTCGAGTTGCGCACTGCTCTTTGTCATTTTTTTAAATTCGCATTCCATCCGTTCTTTTATATCTGTCAATTCAGTTTCATATCTTTTTCACGTAAACAGCCTTGAAATTCTCTTTTTCTGGTAGCCACTTGAAAGCTTGTTTTGTTGGATATTTGCGCACTGCTGTTTGCGGTTTTTCTAAACTTGGATTCCATACTTTTATTCCATATCCAATTCGTTTTCAATAAAAATTTCATTCGCGCGAACTGCGTTTTTGCCTTCTCTCAACTCCGGCCGTTCTCCGCTAGCTTTTTGAAGTCCTAATGCAATATTACTTTCTCTCAGCACCAAGTTCTTATTGTTTCTTTGGTTACCTTTAAAGCCAATCAAAAAAATAAGCATAAGAAAATATGAGCAATATCAAAGCCATACCTTGGGTTATCTACTTATTTATTTCTCGTGTGCTTATAAATCATTGTCATTTTCGTCCCAATGATAATTTGTACTTATTCCAGTTTTACACTGATTAGATGACACTGAAGCTAAAAAATTTTAGATTAACTTAAATGTTGTCTCTTCACAAAATTTTAATAACAACTTACTTTCATTTACGTTGTACGATATCGTCGTAACAACGATCTGAAGCTTTTCCAAAGAAGAATGTACAATGTTGTGTAGAGTTGTGAAAAAAAGCCTATAAAGAGCAACTTACTTTCTGAGATGGGATCATTGGTAAGATGCTTATCGTTTTGTCATCAATAACGGCCTTGAATTTTTCCTCCAAATTTGATTTTACCTTTTCTATACGACTATAGTAACGTTTCGGTTTCTCCAGTAATATAATTAAAAGTCTCCGTTCCAAATTTCTCTCAGGCGATGCTGTAGGACTGTTAAAAGGCGTTGTGGAAAAGTCCTCAAATGTTATATCTACTATTGTCTTGTTGGTCTTGTAACCACGAGCTCCTTTTGGTGGGTCTAAGTTGTTTACTTCTTTCGTCATAAGTTTCACTTTATTGCAACATTAAATTAATTGCGTTTTTTCACATTTTTCTTATCCTCAAATTTCCCTCTAACGGAATTACAGGGTGAATATCCGTAAATCTGTTTAATGTGGTTAATATCTGTAAATTGGACTGGTATTGGTAAAATTCTGCTAACTTCTTATTGTGAAATTACATCTCGAGTTGTGTAATAAGAAAAGTAATAAGAAAAAATTTTAATAATTGGTTAAATATAAACAAAAAAAATTTTCAAAATATATATATAAATATTGTGAAAGTGTAACAAATTAAAAAAGAAAAAATAAAGTGGTAAGTGATGTTCTTTTCGAATAATTAGAAGTAACCAATAAGACCAATAAAAAAACCAATTAAACTCACGAATAATGTGATCAATTTTCTGAAAATAGAACTCAAATCCTAATAAACAGCGGCCCACTTAGCTTTAATTAATTGATATCGACTCATCGGATCAAAAAAAACTAAAGGGCATGTTTTCTGAAAATATGATTGGGACATCGTTAAGGCACTAGTCCAAAAAATGCAAAAATTAAAATTTCTTCGAAGGCTTAACACTTACAGTAAAACTGATATATTTAATAATATGTATGTATCCTTGAAGAGTGCGCTGGACGTGCTTGGAGAAGGTAGCAATTTGGCGAAGTTTTTACCTTTACACTAAAACCGCCGTTAACTTTGCACCCAAACAATTTTCAATCTAAAAGTTGTTCACCATTTCACGTATTACTTCTAAGCACCTCTCTTATCTAATAAAAGTAGGGCAGATCTAAAGATATTTTTCTGACTGTTTTCAATGGTTGACTTTATGACATATCAAATCGCAACTAGTTCAACGCAAATAGTTGGCGTTAATTCCTCAGTGATTCTTTATACTATTTCTACTAATTTTGTCCGCCAATCTGTAATACCTGTAATATTAGATTAGAAATCACAAAAGACGTGTATATGCCCAAGTGGACAAAGTTGTTTTATGTCGGTGGGGGATATTCCTTTCCATTTTACTCTTATTATATATTATGTTTATCATTTCTTTATAAAACATTCAAATATTTTTGGAGTTATGTCAAATGTAAACAAGAACTTAAAAGAAGTTTGTCACATGTGTCCAGGTGGACAACAAAATAAATAAGTGTATGTTCAAAAACTTAAAAATAACGCAATATTTTGTACTTAACAGTAATCATTTAATGAAAATCAATTCAGACAGTCATTTGCCGGTATAATCGATATTGTTTTTAAGGGCAGTTTCGATTGTTTCAGGCATAATTAAATATTAATTAATAGAAAAAATACGTTATGTTATTGAAAGTAATTGTGGATAAATTAAACCTTGTAATGTCTATACGTTATGTAAACTTTTGGATTTCCTTTTATTGCTTAACTTTGATCAGAAAGGAGTTGTTATTAAAAACGTAATTAAATGGAAAACAAATGATAAATACTATATTTCATGTCTTTGTTGTTAAAACGAAAAAACAAAGCTGCGCAAAAAAATTGATTACAGAATTTATAAATTTCAAAAACAAAAGAATAGATAAATTGACAAGTATAGGAAAAATACAATGTGCTTACAGTATTCCTCCTCCGAAGTCTCGAAATTTAATAAATTAAATGTAACTGTTTTCTTTGGTAGCCGAAATATCGTACGGCTGGTGTTCTGCGGCCTCTATAAATGCTGGTTTAAGCCTGTCAATTGATATTATTTTTACTTCACCGTTTGTATCAATTTTAAACAACTTATTGTGCTTTTCTAAAGTTTTGTATGGGCTATCATATGGACTCTGCTTGGTCCGTTTTTGTTCTACGCATAGGCAAACATATTTGCAATTACTGAAATCTTTGAGTACCTATACTTCTCTCCATTGGTATCACTATGGTGGGATAAACTTGCACGAACGTTTGTAAATTGCTCTTCAAATCAGAGCTTTGTAACACATTTAATTTGAAAGACCCGATAAGAGTGCCTACTACTACATTAGCAATTACTAACATTTATATCGTTAGTAAACAGGGCTGTGTATTCGGGTTGTCTGATTTGTCGAAGACTTTTCTCTGCTTTTGAATCTAACGTACGTACCAAAGGCATGTGGTCGGTGTACACCGTTTAGTATTGGAATAAATTGCCAAAAACTCGCGAACGAAGGCGCTGCAGTTTAATTCCGTAGAAGTATTAATTTTGCTAAAAAAAATGCTAACGGCTCTGCGATATTATCACGGAACTGTTTGCAAAACCCACCAATCGCAATGCTAGCAACATCAAACATCATGCAAACTGTTCTTTAATATCTTTATATGCTTTTGTCATTCTATCCTTCCATATTAAATGTTTCCTCTTAGTATTTAATGCACGATGATACAATAATTCACCAATTATTGTACATGCAATATGAATTAGGCTCATTCTTGGTGTAATAGAAATATTCTCGGTATAATAGAAATTTTTTGTATATGCAATATGAATGAGGCTCATTCTTGGTGTAATAGAAATTTTCTTGGTGTAATAGAAATTTTTTGTATATGTAGTATTAATGAGGCTCAGTTTTGGTGCAATAGAAATTTTTTGTATATACAATATGAATGAGGCTCATTCTTGGTGTAATAGAAATATTCTTGGTGCAATAGAAATTTTTTGTATGTGCAATACGAACGAGGCGCATTCTTGGTGTAATAGAAATTTTTGGTATATGCAATATTTCATTTCAAAATTCTCAAATAAATCTTTGAGCGGTTTGAGTTGAGTTCCTCAAACCGAAGAACATTCGTACAAATTCAAACATCCCAAAAAGTGTGTAATTGCAGTCTTGTGCGCGTCTTCTATCCCGGTATATGATGATAAGCACGTACCAAATCTATCTTTGAAAATATTCGTTTTTTACGCATATTAGTATTCAATTCGTGTATACGAAATAGCTATCGTCTATACCAACCGCCTATAATCTCCGCAAGGCCACCAGCCACTCGAATCTTTCTTAGGCACTAAGTGCAAATCAGAGGCTGTATAAGAATTAGAAAGTCTACAACATCCGGACTTGACTAGGAAATCAAATTTTCCCTTAACAACCTTATATTTATATATTACTTGTCCGTAATTGCACCGTATCGGCACCTATACTCGCAATAGTAACAATGAATGGGAATTCCCGCCGTAGTCCTAAATTTACATTTAACAAGGCTGAATATTCGAACCGTTCGCTGCTGTTAGCACAACATGCGAGTTCCTTTTGCCACTCTTAAATTTTGATATTGACAAAATCGAATTATCAGCTCGGCTATCTACTAAAAATTTGCATTTATTCGTCTTGTCGTAAATAAATAGGCGACGAGCCGCTAAATTATCGTGCTCATTGGTTGTTGCCCACACAATGAGCTTACCCAGTTTGTCGAACATTCCGTATTTTCGCTATACGGATATGTATATGAGAACTTTTTTTATATTTTTTTATATAGAAAAACACATTTATTTTGCTTATGTGTTCACGTACATAAAAACGTGCTCATTTTTTATTGAAAACGGAAAATAGACTGTAGCGATCTGAGGATCCATTTTCAATGTATCCTACTGCAAATCATGAGCCGAGAGGTAGAATGGGGTGTGCCCGAGGCATAAGATCAGCTCGTTAGGATATGATGGTGGTTAAATTGCATAGACAATTCGACAATTC
>KK502964.1:85438-118027 GCA_000688735.1 Glossina austeni | reverse complement strand
TTTATAAAAGCGATTTGTTCTTCTTCTGTCAGGAAGTATTCCTGGGATTCTTCTTTTATAAAAGCGATTCGTTCGTCTTTCTTTAAAACACTTTTTCGACTTTCTTCCTGCATAAAAGCGATTGGCTCGTCTTCTGTTACGTGGTTTTCTTGGAGTTTTTTCTTCATAGAAGTGATTGGCTCGTTCTTCGTTAAAAAAAATTCTTGGGTTTCTTCTTTTATGGAAGCGATTGGCTCGTCTTCCTTTAAGAAATGTTCTTGGTATTCTTCCTTTACGGAAATGATTGGTTCGTCTTCGGTTAGGATATTTTCTTGGTATTCTTCCTTTATAAAAGCGATTGGCTCGTGGTCCGTTAAGAAATTTTTTGGATGTTCTTCCTTTATAGAAGCCATTGGTTCACGTTCCGTTTGGAAGTTTTCTTGAGGTTCTTCCTTCACAGTATTCATGGTTATGCATTCTGAAATTGACGAGATATCGTAACCGGTACTTGTTGCTTTTGCTTTTTCTATTAAACCATTTGGTATTAACCTATCCGGTAGAATTTGAAGAGTGGATTCTGCCATTGATGACAAAATACTCGATTCAGTTTCACGCGTACCCAAATGGAGCGTTGGAACGGCGTTTTTGGTAAATCTACAACGACTATTACATCTCTTTATATATTCCGGTACAAAATGGTACGTACATATATGATAAAGCTTTCTATTCAAATAACTTAAGTTTAGTATATGCAACCAATCGTCAACTTTGTTTTCCGGGATTCTAAGAAGAGACCTCTTTGGACCGTACTTAACGCTACTGTAGCGACATGAAAGCACTATGCATGTGTTTACCATTACGAATGTAATATAAATTTCTAGAAATGAATAAGAAAATAATTTTTTAATGTATTTTATACATATTTGTTCGTTTAGACGACATAAGAAATAAAAATCAAAACAAAATAAACGAAATCTTATAGAACAAAGTAAACCAGGAAATTGGACCACGACAGCCACGACCAGCAACACAAATATTGTATGAATGGTAAGAAAAAAGAATAAAGTTCGGAAGTTTATCTCATTCAATATTGGAATTCCGTTATTTAAATTAATAATAATATTGCAAGGGCCAAAGCGGAAATTAGAGGCGTTTCAGAGTCAGATAATTATCTTGATTTGAAGAACGTGTAAAATAGTTTTAAACATGCCGTCTTGTTTGCCTTATGATAAATGGGCATAAAACCCCAAAAAGTGAAAAAATAAAATGTAATCCCTTGTAACTTTGTGTGGGCATGGCCGATTTTTTCCATTTTTGCACATGAAGGGTAAAGTGTTTCGTGAAATAAATGTGAAAAATTTCAGCCCTCCAACAGTTATAATTTCTGGGTAACCAACAAAAACCCACTTAATTTTGTTAAAAAAAAAGGAGTTGCGTTCAATTTATGCTCCATAGCTGGCTTCTGCTCTGAAAAATATGACCCATTTTCAACACCAACTTGAGTGCGAAAACTTTCAATGTTTATACCAACTTTGAAGACGACATCTTCATTTTTGCGACTAGGAGAGTGCGAACAACGAAGACCACACAGACGGACAGACATTCGTTAATCAAGTCAGAATTTAGCGTAACCAACCTCTCAAGATTTCTTTTGAATGTTACATACATTATGAACGCAACAAGATGAATATGTTCCCATGCTTCAGTGGTGGGCATGATAAAAAAAATAAAACGTAAATGTACGTCGGTTATTAACCCATAAGCACACACTCCTTTTTGTAAGCAATAACTTTTCATACTTAAAAAAGAAATAACGGCACTTTGCAACACTACGTAAAATTCAACAATTTACTGAATTTTTTTTTTTTTTAATTTCTCGTAAATTGATACTTTCCAAGATAAAAATTAATAAATTTACATACATTTAAGGCCAACGCTTGAAGTATCAATGCTAAGTGGCACTGCAGTATGTTCGGCTTAAAAAGCTTCTCACAATATTAGACACTGGACGCTGGAAAGGTAAACGTAAAGCGTCTGAAATTCAATATTTGGACATTTCTCTTAAATGGCCAAAACTGCAACACTCTACAATTGTAGAGCACTTCCATTAATATAATGTCAAATTTGCCATTTCGACTATTCTTTTGTAGATATATAAAAGTACGTTATTGCCGGTCGTAAACTTTTTTTATTTCTTTTTTTGGCTACAATTTTCCGTTTCGTACTTATTTGTAAACAGAAGTAAAAAAAAAACCTTTTTTTTTTGGGGTAAAATATGAAGCAAGTGATTTGACATACAACGAAGTGTTGTATGGTGTTGCCATGTGATGAAAACCAGAAAATTATTCTAATTTCATCCCTGAAATAAAGTTAAAAAATGTAATTGATGATAAATGGGTAATTTTTGAATCGAATAGTAAATCAAATTTCAATACACTTTTATTTAATAAAAGAGATCAGCTTTTCCTTCATTTCTTGCTAAGAAAATGTTTTTTAAAACGGGAAGGACGAGTAGCTGAAACGATTTCTTATACTATTATATATTTGTCAATTAAAGATCAAGTGCTCAGCAAATTCTCGTAAGCGTGTAACTTGTTAGAAACCAATTAAGAAGTTTAATTTCGCAGGAGCTGAAAACTTTTTCAGAAATATATGATTCAGAGACAGTGTAAGACGTTCTATCCATGTCGGATATTTTGTACCGATCGTAAATTAGAGTTTCTTTTCCTATTTTCCCTAAAAAGTCCTTTTTACGTCGATATCTTACTGTACACTACCTTGAACGAAGAAGAAGAAAAGTTTGTAAACAATTGTTTATTTAACACGTGCGGTGTTTATTCTTTAAAAATTGTTATTATTTTTGCAAAAACCCTTAACTCAATTTCGTTAATTTGGACAAATAAACCATATTCCTTTAGTCTAGTCTATGTAAACTCCATCCCCCTAAAAAAAAAAAAAAAATCATAATGAGCGAAATCGAAGGCTACAAAGGTATAAAAACAGAATAGCATTAGTGAAAACAAAAATATCTTCAAACATTTATTACAGTTGTTCCTTTGCGGGTATCAGCCGAGGCCGAGCATTGTCATAGTGTTTTCATGAAAGAACATTTCATACGTCTAATGGATCCCAACAAACCTAAAGGACGCACACTATTTATATTAAATGTGCCGCCTTATGTTACGAAGCAAAGTTTGGAAAAATTCTTTCAACAATACGGTCCCGTTGAGTTTGTAACATTTGCAGAAAAACCAGGGCGTGATGAAACTGAAAAATGGCATGAAAATCTTACCGACTTTAGCAATGTGAAGCCACCTTTCAAATTCAAGGTAGCTTATGTTGTGTTTAAGAAAAACACAAGCTTGGGGCGGGCTTTAGAAGCATCGGCTATCAATTTATTTAGCGATACTACGAAAGAATCCTTCATAGAGTCAGGCATGCAACTCTGGCATACTCAATATCAAGAAGAAATCCTCGATATTGAGCAGACGCAAAAACGTATTGACGAATATATGGCTGCCTATGATGAACGAGAGCGTTTAGCTCTTGAAGCGGCAAAAAATTCCGCTGCCGATGCGGATGGTTGGATAACTGTAGGCAAACAAGGCCGCAGTTCTGGTTTTGAGCAAAAAGAATCAATTCTTAATAAATTGGAAGAGAAAATAGAAAAAGGGAAAAAGAAAAAGGAATTAACCAACTTCTATACATTCCAGATAAGAGAATCGAAAATGAAAAATATTCTTGAACTGCGAAAAAAATTCGAGGAAGACAAAAAGAAAATTGAATTGATCAAACAAACCAGAAGATTTAAACCGTTTTAGTTAATATGAAAAAAAAAATAAAAATGTATAAAATTATAAAATGTTTTATCGGTTTTTATTAGCTGCAATAACAATTTTCATGAGATTATGGGAGGGCAACGATTCTAAAGCACACATTAGCTGTGGAATATTACCAAAAACGCAATTGGCGCTGAGGCCCACTTGCACCGCTTGGGAAAGACGTTCCATGCACTTTTGATAATTACTATCCTCGGAAGGTTTTATGTTTTCACCGACAAGACGTGCAGCCTGTTGTTTTAGTGGACCTGCTATCGCTGCTAAATGTTGGGCATTCAAAGCAGTTGGTGGTCCAGAGTGTACAATCTCTAAGAGAGTTTGCAATAAAGCGAGATGTAAATTGCTATATGTAATACGATTCGACACTAAAGGTGACAACACTGACCATCTAATCAAACCCGCTAAAGGAGTGACAACCGGCATGGCTATAGCACCCGATGGTAGTGCTAGCGCTTGCTGCGACGCCAAGCAGAGTGATGGATTTTCAGAGATCCATTCACAAAATACATCGAGCAAAGCATCGGGCGGTGCTATTAAACTGCCTCTTTGCTCATTTAAGTACAAATCGGCCACGGCCGTCATCAAATTAGCTGCAAAATGCGGAGCCACCAAGGGCAATTGTTTTAACTGTTCTGGAGTCTTTCGCGAGAATATAATGAAATCGCTAACCAAGTTTTGTGCCATTTCCAAACTGGGCGCCGTCGTGCAGCCGATTTGCTGCATCCAAGTACCGGCTGACGATAACAATGGCGCCACTGATCCTGATACAGCCGTACTAATAAGTTTGCTTAATGTCTTAGAACGTTGTGGCGTTAAATTTGTCCCAAATAAGGATAGAAATACTGCATTTCTTGTTGCATCAGGGCCAGGTTGTGAAAAAAATTCTATCAGCACTAATATCAATTGAAACTCTTGAATTTTATTCATATGCATATTATTGTATTGCTGCGGTGATTGAGATTGACTTCGGCGTACATCAACATCTTTGCTTCTTTCCAAAAACACGAATTCTGAGATCAATTGCATAATAAAATTAGGTTTACTCCGATTGATAATCATGCTTTCTGCAAGTAAATAAATGGTAGTTGGAAACCTTGTGCTCCTCATCAATTATTTTCCACGTACCTATTCTTGGGAGAACCTCCTTAACGCATATTGGAAACTCCAACTTTCGTAAAGAATGCTTTATATCCGTTTGATTCATTTTACAAATAATGTATCATTTAAACTTAATTTAACGCAAATTACTTTAAAACACTATCACTATCGGTTTTAAGATAGATTGTTACTTGAAATGATTGTTTCTTTGAAAGCCACTGAAATACAAATATCGTTTAAATATTTACGATATTTGCCATTAGATTTTCACTTTCCAACACTTAATATTAAATAATGTTTATAATACTGATATCATTTCATAGTCAATTATTTTCTTGGCGGATTTTTTCCATGTGAGATTTCGCGGAGAGTTTATTAATAGTTATTTAATCTTTTTTAAGCCAATACTCCTTATCGAAGCTAAGTTCTATTTCAAAAAATGAATAAAATAATAGAAAAACCTGTAGATTTTTCCGGTCTACAGGCTGCATTTGCGGTACGTTATCATACACATAAACACTTTTGTCATAACAAACTTGCGTCCATTATAGAAATCGTTGGAAGAGGGATTCAATTGTCAAGATGTGCAAATCTTACGAAAGTCTTATGATAGCTTTACAGCTAATTCTGATCATGATAAAAAGTCTCCTATGGATCAAGCCTTTCGTGAAATGTTGATGTTTAAACTAAGCACCGACTTAGAGAAAGTTGGAGCTTTGGTGAAGCTTTCCGTGGATGCTGTACGAGCTGAAATAGTTTCAGTCACTATACCGGTCGTCCTCCTAGGAGATATATTCGAAACAGTTACTTTGGACAAATGTGAGCGTATATTTAACTATGTAGAAGAAATGGTTGAGGTGTGGAAGGAGGAAGTATTTTTTTCCTCTTGTAAAAATAACATATTACGTATGTGCAACGATTTACTACGACGTCTCTCGCGAGCTCAAAATACCGTATTCTGTGGTCGAATTTTATTGTTCCTATCCAAATTCTTTCCATTTTCGGAGAGATCAGGACTGAATATTGTATCCGAATTCAATTTGGATAATGTTACTGAATACGGAGTAAATGGCAAAGATTTAGACGATACTTTGGAAGATATTGAGGATATACCCATCAGGATTGATTACAATTTATATTGCAAATTTTGGTCTCTCCAGGATTTCTTTCGGAATCCTAATCAATGCTATAGCAAAGCATCATGGAAAATGTTTCAAACGGTGGGTTTAATTTGTATTTAAATGAATTAAGAGATAATAGTGCAACGTCGTTATTTAGCATGCTACCACTGTCTTGGAATCTTTTGGCAGTTTTAAATTGGAAGATCCTCGGCCCGGTTCCACAAACAATGAGGATTTCGTGAATGAAGAAGCAAGCGATAAAATGGATATTGATTTAAATATATCAGATACCCTGATTAAGAAAGAAATTGAGCAATCCGTCCGCCAGGCAGAAAATTTCTTTGCCAAATTTTTAACAAATCCCAAACTCCTTGCCTTACAACTTTCGGATGCAAATTTTCGCAGAGCGGTGTTAGTGCAGTTTCTTATACTTTTCCAATACTTACAAATCACGGTTAAATTTAAAGCGTACATATATTTTTCTCAACCGCTTGAGCGTATTGTTTAATGCGTAATCTTTTTAGAGAATCAAATACTTTAACACCAGCGCAATCCGAGTTTATTAAAGAGACTGAAACAAAAGTGTATCAATTACTGGAAGAAACTCCACCGAATGGTAAACGTTTCGCACGTACTGTCAAACATATGTTGACCAGGGAAGAAATGTGGAATAATTGGAAAAATGAAGGCTGTAAAGAGTTTAAGAAACCAGACGAGTCTGTGATCAGCGAACCGCCACCGGCTAAAAGAGAGAGAAAGCCCTTAGGTGATTGTTTACGTGACGCTACACGTCAGGGTAAATTTTTCCTAGGAAAGTGAGTGGTTGTTAAACGTTTTCTTGGGTTTATGGCGCTCACTTCTTTTTTCCTTTATGGCAGTGATGTTCTTACTCGCTTGTGGAACTATTCTCCAGATAATTTACAGGCTTGTAAAAGTGAGGAACGCAACTTTTTGCCCCAGGTAGAAACGTACTTAGAAAGCTCGCGCGATAAAAATGATACGTCGTTCGAATGGCGGGCATTACGTCTTTTGGCTCGCCAATCTCCTCACTTTTTTACTTTTGTTAATTCACCCTCTTACAAAATCTCAGACTACTTAGATGCGGTTCGTAAACGATTAGCCAAAGAACGCTTGGACGCCGCTAAACAGATTCCAGGTGCCTTAACTACCAATGGCAACAATACTGAAAGTATTATGAATTCTGCGGAAACTAATGAACAAGAAACGGTGGCTTTGCAGGAACAGGAAGGCGAGCCCAATGAAGAGGGAGAATTAGAGGATGAAGATGAACACAATGATTTGGAAAAGCCAGATGAGGACAACAATGCTCATTCCAAACCACTTACTGCCAACAAAGAACAGGTCGAGGAGCTGGCCCCATTAATAGGAGACGATTGGAAGAAATTAGGTAAGAAACTCGGTTATACGGCCGACGAGCTACTGTACTTTGAAACTGAGCATCCCGACCGTGATGGCGGCTGCATAGCAATGTTAGTCAATTGGTTTGGTGATGACGATGATGCTAGTCTCGACAATCTGGCTTACGTCCTAGAAGGTCTAGAAATAAATACGGCCGCTAAGGCCGTTAAAGCACTAATTGAACGCTTATTAAAAGCTAAACAGCGCGAAGATGAACTAGCAGAATCCGCAAAAGACAAAAATATTTAGGCACTCACACCAGACATATCTTACAAATTTTATTCCAAACTTCAAAACCTCGAAAGAAAGGATTCACAATATCAAATTTATCACATATATGGAAATAGAGAAAGCATTTTGGATTAAAAATTAAAATATCAGCTACGGAACAAAAAAAAAAGAAAGTAATGTGTAGATATATAAAAATAAATGACTGCAATGTCAAGACAAAATCTAAGATAAATTAATTACTAAGAAAGTGATAAAATGGGAAAAAGAGAATAGGATAGATGCAATTATTTTTAAAAAAAGAAGCGTAACTTCCTTTTGCATTCATTGGTTTTAACGTCTTCTTTGAGGGCCTTGCGCGCCTTGCCGCGGCTTATTATGTACCATTGTAGCGCACTTTGGTATATGACGTTCGGCGGCTGCTTCATTGAAACGCCTCGAACAGTGTGGACATTGTATGTAGTCTGGATTCTCGGAGGGTGGCGGTGGAGGGAGATCACTTAACTTACCACCCTTAGCTAGATAAGCCTGAACTTTTTTCGCTTCTCGTATAGCGATTACGAATTCTTCATGCTTTTTACGCCAATTACTCTTTTTGACCGCCGCGTTCGGTTCCATTTTCATATTATGAGCGGCTGCAGCACTGCCATACCTCGGTCCCTTCTCAACCTTTTTCAGATATACCTCAGCCTCGGTACCCTTAACTCGATGGACGGTGGCATTGAATATTTTACGTTTTCTGTTAATCATCTTCTTGCAAACGTCCTCATGTTTACTCAAACGATCCTCATTAAAGTGCCGCTGACAATAACGGCACGTACCCATGCGTTCGTACGTTGGTGGTTTCTCTTCAATGGGATCCGCCTGTAAAGTCGGTGCCAATGGTAAGAAAAAAATGGAATAGAATTAAATCCGACACCTACCATACTACTGCTGCTGGCGGTATTTCGTTCTCCAGTTCCAGTCCTTGTGGTTGGTGTCGCCTATTACAAAAACAAGGTAAGGGGAATTTTAGAGATAATAACCGAAAGATGAAAGCCAAAGTAAAAGGAAAAATGATTTAACGAAACATAATTAAAATTTGTTGTTGCTCTTTTTTTCAACGATTTCAAAATCTTCACCAACTACGCCAAAAACATTTTAATTGAAACATAGTATTTTTTTTTTAAAAGAATTTTCATAGTGTTCGACAGAAAATTAAATAAGAGAGAGATAGAGAGAGATAGATAGAGATAGAGATAGAGAGAGAGAGAGAGAGAGAGAGAGAGAGTTGACATAACATTATAGGCCTGCTCACCAAAAGTTTATTGCCCGTGCCGCTGCTACTAGGTATATAGGATTTCGGTGAGTTAAGAGGTGACAGTCGTGAAGGAGTAGATGCCGCCCGACTGCCACTGCTGGTAATCGGTGTTCGCATTATTGATTTCGTCGTTGCTGATGTTGCTGTATTTGTTAATTTTTTAGTTATGGGCTTTAATTTAATATTACCAGCAGCGACACGTTTATGAATGCCAGCACCAGCACCAGCAGCACCACCACCACCACCACCAAAATTCAAGGCATTGCGTTCTAAACTGTTATTATTATTATTACGATCTCCTAATGCTTGACTATTCGAAGAAACACGACTATTATCCAAGCTCATCGAGCTGAATTCTTTCGGAAATGTTTCATTGTCCAAATTGTCCACATCGTCGAAATCTTGCATTACAAATGCATTGGCATTTGTAAGGGCACCATATGATTTGGTCATTACTATGCTCTTTTTCTTCAATTGACTGGGAGATGAAGTGGTGTTGCTACTTAGATTATTATTATTGTTATTATTAGAATTGCTGAGTGACTTCCTTCTGGTACTGTTAAATGTAGGCTTTCCATTTTGGATTGATTTCATGGCCGATGATGTACTACTGCTACTACTATTATTAGTGTCCACGTTTCGAGTAGTTGTTGTTGTCGTGATTGGCTTCAATGGATGACTACGATCAATACCGGCACCACGTCGACGATCATCGAACATTTGACGTACCTATATGGTGAAATATATACAACGTTTTAAGAAGTTTCTTTATCAAAGCGTGATCTTCAAAAGTGTTTGTAAGACAACCGCTGAAGGTATTCAAATCAATGCATGTACACGTGTAGTGATTGGAAATTTTTGAAAAATTTTTGCTTTAACTGAAAGAAATATTTGTCCAGTTTTGCCCAAAGCTTTCGAATGGAATTTTTTTTTTTTTATTGAATACTTGAGGACAATGCAAATAAACCCTTTTTTTTTTACTCTCCGGATTTATAATTTTTGTGTAAGAAGTACCTTGCAGACGAAGAATTCCTAAGAAAGGTAAAATTTGTTGTTCACAGTTCAGAGAGATCTTAACGGAATGTTAAAAACTGACTCCGGATATTCGAAATATTTTGTGTGTGAAATTTTGACAGCTCTGAACGAGAGTTGTTAAAGGATAGTTACCTTGCCGTTGCCAATAGTTCCCTTAGTCAAGGTTCTTTCAGTGGGCCCGTCACCCGATGTTAGCGCAATTTTCTTTTGTTCACGTTCTAATAATTGCTTCCTTTGAAATGTCATCTGTAATGTACAAGAAAAAAAAAAAAGAAAAGAAATGCACACCAGGCTATTACACAAAGTCAATTGAAATAAAGCATAAAGTTCTTGAACTATATATATGCATGCGTTTACTGGTTTACTGGTTGCTGATTAACTAACACCAACGCCTAATGTTCATTCAAATTGAATTTAATCAGCGAAACCAGCAACAGCAGCAACAGCAGCAACAACAACATGAATCAATATCTTTTTTTTTACTATTGTTTATAAACTAACAAGAACATACATACAGCAATAATAACAATATATATAAAAAAAAGCGAAAACTAACATTAAGCGAAGAACTAAAATTAATGGGCGGCAAATGACTCAGAGCTTGAATAAGACGTCGGCCAGCCCACGATTCGTTGAGTTTCTCTACTGAAAAATTATCTTTTGAAATTGTGTTCGAATCATTTGCAATATTATTATTATTGTGCATAGTAGTTTTGGTCAGGTTTTGTGTTTAGTTTTTTTTTTTTTTTTTTTTTTTTTTTTTTTTTTTTTTTTTTTTTTTTTTTGTTAATTTTGCATTATAAGCAAAATATCCTTAACGCGTCTATGCGAAGTTTTATACTAAACATTTTTTCCTTATTGGAAAAAAAGCAAAAAAAAAAAAAAATACAAAAAAATAATAGGCAAACGCGCCTGTGATTTTTGAACAGATAGACAGACAAGTAGATAATGCCATATGCAAACGTGTATGCATGCATGCATGTATGCATGCAAGCATGCTTATAGATACTATATACTACAACTTATAGTTTATGCACGCACATACAATTTGCTATATACATATTCACTATTACTGTCGCCAACAATTAGAGTACAATAGCGGACCGCACGACAATCAAACGCCATTAGTCCAGGTTATGTGCATTCATTTACATATGCATACTTTTATATAGTTGGTCGGCTATTTATTTATTTTTAAGTCCAATGGAATGTTTATTTATTATATTTGTCATCGTACACTATATGTTGTTGAGTGAAAATTGCGCCGAGGATTTAATGTTCTGCGGTGGTATGGTTTCTAAGACCAAGCAATGAATTTTGCAACGAGTTTTATCCTTTTTTCAATTCATTTCTTGATTCATAACGAGCCTACACTCACTCACAAACGGGTTCAACTCAACAATATGCGCCCCCACCCCCCCACAAAACTTGCACTTCTATCATGTTATTAAGCACCCGAGGGAATTTTCTCATAATACATAAACGCTTTTAATTGCTTTAATTGTTTATCGAGACGATTATGATTATGATGACCATAAATTGTCATTAATGCACGTAAAAGTTGGCGTAACGGAACGAAAGTCTTGATGGATGAAAAAAAACAACTTGAATAGTTTGCGTTTACAAAATAAAATATGAAAAGAATGTCAAAACACAAATGCCAACACACATATAATAATAATCTTCCGAGGACAAAGAAGAACGAGAGAAGGAATAATTGCACGTTACGTTGTACGAATTCATAACTCGTGAAATCTCAAGCATGTTTTGTGCTCGGCAAGCTGGTATGTTTGCAGATTGATTATACACATGTGTGTCTATACGTCTTGGATTAGTTTGCCGCCTTAATACTTGCAGCAAACTACCCTTTCATATGGAACTCTAACAGATATTCATTTTAAATTGCATGTGCCTTCTCATTTTACAAGGGAGTACATCTCGTCCGATTTATTTTGAGTTGGTTATGTTCACAAAAAACGTCATGAGTTTTATGAAATCCAGTTTATTTACGAACTTAATAAAACTGAATAAAACTTGTCTTCGGTCGAATATTGGACGTTCATCACGTTCATAAATCTATTATTTTAACGTTATATCAATCATATAAGGATGTATATATATATATATAAATATGTACATATATATGTAACACTTTAGATTGATAACTCCTTTAAAATAGTTTAAGTACAGTTACGTGCACTGATTTTCGAACTGTAGAATTGCGGAATTAAGTCAAGTTTACAAGGTTCGATTTCAAACTCTGCCATATTGCGAGTTTTAGCAGATGACATTTGTAAGGATATCTCTGGAGAAGGAGTGAGTGGTAGCTCAACGGCAATAATATGTAAATTGGTTTTGTCGAGTTTGTTTAAACGATTTCTCGACAAGTTCCTCCATTCCATTTGTCAAGGTTTGTATAAAATAAAACTCGTATTACACGAACTGAAGATCGCCGGTCAGTTAAGTATCAGAACATGCTTCCTTGCAAGAGCAAGGAAATCTAAAGTGAAAAACAGTTTTGAAGTTCTTAGTTATAGACCGCAAAATAAGCCAGAAAACGATTAGAAAGACGGACGACTCTTACACAACTCCACAATTTCACACAAAGCGTTCAAGCTTATAACGCACCAACGCAAAGAGTTTGGTGCAAGCCTTTATCGCTACATAAGCAAAAGTGTTTCTAAAGCGTCAATAAAAAAAGAAATTCGGTAACAGTTTCGATGGAGAATAAGCTTCGTTCGATTTCTGCTGATGGATAAAGGAAAGCTTCGTTCCATTTTCCGCTCAATGGCAGCTCAAATGATCGAGTATCAACAAATTCGTCTCAAACCCTATAATTCTGTCGTCGTGATTGCATATCTGCATGGAAATGCATTGCATTCATGTCTGTCCATCTCTCAGCTGACGCAAATACTTTTCTGCCAATTTAAGGATTAAAAAAGAAAGAAAGTCAAGTTCGGTCGGGACCGAATCTTTTGTACCCATCACCGTTTATCCAAAAAAATAAGTAAAACAACAAAATTTTCATGCTGATTTCTTCTAATTTCAAAATAAAAGTTTTTGTCTTACAGGCATGTAGGCGTTTGCTTTCAAAAGTTTACGTAAATTCGAAATTCTTTTGCAAACTTGTAGGCGATATCTGCATTATCGCTAACGGGAGAATGTTTACCACAGATACTACAAACGGGTACGCAAACGGATAGATGGTCAGACGAACACACGGACAAGCTTAGTTGTATTCCAAATTTGCAACTGGCCAAGAATTTGTATACTTTATCGGGTATATGATATTTTCTTTTCTATTTACAATACACATTATACACACGGACGGACATACAGACCGACATGCTTACACCAATTTAGAATTTGATACTGATCAAGAATATATACACATTGTGGAGTCTATGATACTTCCTTCTGGGCATTGCAAACGTTATGACAAAATGAATATACCTCTCATCCTTCGGGGATGAGTATAAAAAAAAGAAAAAAAGGATAATTTTAGTCGTTAACGTTGAACCATCTTTTGACATTTCTGCCATAACATTGCTTTACTTGAAAGGTTAATGCATGAATAAATAATTTTTATACAGTGTGCATGCATGCATGCATTTATATATACACTTGCATATCATTACACTGTCTGAGCAAAAGCCGTAAATAATGACATTTGCTGTTTTTTAAGCAATTCACACTTTTACAAATGCAAAAAAAAAAAAGAAAAAAACAAAACATTGGTTTAACTAACTGGCGTTTAGATGTGCTTTAAGAGTTAACCTTCGCAAAAAAGTTCAGGTGCATAAAATGTTGCTTTTCCTGCTATTCTTTTTGTTGCGACTTATTATTTATTCAATTCTCTTAATTTGTATTTTTAAATTTTCGTTTTTCTCTATTTCTCATTAATTTTACTTTTTTTCTTTTTAAGAATTTTTACTTCACTTGTAAGTTATTTAAAAAAAAAAAAAAAGTACTGTTATTATTGCTTTGCTGCAATGAATAAAAATCCTTTTCAGCATTCATTCACGTTTCACTTCCTTTGATATTCTTAACCATTCACCTTTAAGTATCATGCAAAATGTTACCATGGCTATTAGTGCGTTGCAACAACAATCAACTAAAAGACCATTTGTTTGTTAAGTAAATTAAACGGTTTGTTAAACCGCTTCCAAAAGGAACCTATATAACCTTTTGAGATAAATCATTAGGTTTTTATTCGATCCTCACACAAAATTAAAGAAAAAATAATTTTCAAGTTTTTTTACCGCACCCCACCTGCGGTACAAGTGTATATTAAATTTGTGCGGGTGTATGCATCACTCAGAAGAACTCGCGAACGAACCACTTTTTATTCCGAATCGATTTAAGCTTGTCCGTCTCTCCGTCTGTCCGTCAGGGTTTGTCATGCTTAATCTGTAATTCGCAGTTTTTTATATATTCCGATGAAATTTGGAGGACTGACATGTTTTGACCCGAGGATGAACGCCATTGAAAATGGTTCGGGTCGGAACAGTTTTTTGGTTACTTGCCAAATACGGCCCTATTTTCAAAAATTTTTATATGAATAACTATACGGTATAGGGTATTTAACGCTGGGTCGTGGCCTGCTATACTTTGCTTTACTTGCTTTTGTACTTTGCTTTACTAAATCAAATGCAAAAGTAGAGAGTGAAGATATGATAGATAATAGTTAGCTACGTATTATGAAAAGGAAATTTAAGAAAAGAAGGCAAGTGGAAAAACGTCTCTAATCTGAAATCTAGTCCATACGCGTTGAAGTGCTTTTTAAAATCTCGTCGAAAACGCGTTTCATTTTCCATTTGAATGAAATATAAGGCATTTGTACTGATTGCAAAAGTAAGAGCGATAAACCTAACAACAATGTGGTGTTGGAAGTGCGTTGAAAGTGGTGTAAGTGCATTTTTCCACAAACAGTTATTTAATGGTAACAACGAATGAAATCTGCTATAAGCTTCTTATCTCTAAATACAGTTCCCGGGAAAAATCCTTCAACCTTTTTATCATTTTCTCAATATAAATTTGTATAGTTAATGAAATTGAAAATACAATTATTATGAAGGGCGGTATAAGTCGATTTACCGCAGAGTCATAATATTTAGTTAATTTGAAAGTACAATACTAGGAACTTTGCATCATCATGTCAGACTCATCGCATCCGAAAAGTCGCTTACGTCAAATCTCAAGTCCGTTAGAGTTGACTTTAGTCACACTTACCGATTGGCCACACATCCCCTACGCATCGAAACATATAATGAGCGTATTATGTGAACAAATATTTTTCAACTATTCTTCAAATACAAGATATCCTTAATATCTCCATATAATATGGAGATGGGATGTACAACAGCACCACTTTCAAAGAAAATATCTCATATGTGTGACTTAATATCTGAATAGAGGTCTAGTGTAGAATTTTTCAAAGAAATAGAATAGAAAATTGAATTTTGAAAAAACAATATCAGCTATAAAATTGATTATAGAGAGAGAGTTAGTTCCTTGTAGGAAAAAGAATTTTTGTACAGATCGTGTGAAATGATTTTTGCGAAACAAGTGATAGCAAAGTTCCCTCGAGTACTGCTGACTTTTCCAGCAATCTTAAGAGGAATACGACAATGCTGTAATCAGCCCATTTTTTAAACAAAATCTCTTAGGGTATTTTTCTTCCCTTTTTTTTCTTCAGTTTCTAAATTCAAGGGTAACTTCAAAGGCAAAGTTTCTCGAGGAGCTGATCAAGCAGGGCGTACCCAGGGGAAAGGCTTTTCCTTTGCTTTCTTTCGGATTACAAACTGCATTTCTAAAAGTGTGGACAATATTGGATCTAGTACTTAGATTTAGGATCTAGGCAGTATGTAGTGTTGATAAGTAATATTACATAATAGTTGTTCTTGGGCAAATTGCAAGTCAAACCTTGTCTACGGTCTATAATCGCTTTAGTTGATTGCATATGCAAATGCAATATTAATAGATTTTATAGAGAAATACATTAACTGTTGTTTAAAATAAAAAGCAAAAAGCAAAAAAAAAAAAACAAAGCGCACACTCACCTGCATTTGTGCCAACTTTGAATTGGCTGCGACACCTCGTGACGCCATCGCCGAATTTGTAAAAGTGTATACAAAGTTGTCGATCAATTGTTTATTCGTCGAATTACAGCAATAGAAGCTTGGGTAATACAACCTCTTACTGGTTTAGAATGAATGACAAAGCCACAAACGTACAATACACACGTACATACACACTTATGTTGACAAATTAATAATAATAAGTAAATAAATTTTTAATAATATTATGAGAAGAAAAATATTTTGTAATATTGTATAGTGATGTAGTATAATCACACACACACACACACACACACACACACACAACGAATCTAACAATAGCGTTTTAATGTAGGTAGCGGTAGTATGTAAAATTTTGTTTTGCTTTAATTCGTTTAATAAACTTAAAAGTAAAAAAAAAAAAAAGAAAAGATGAAAGAAAAGATAAATAATAATAAAACTTAAGATGTGTGTGTGTGGGGGGTTCGTGTGGAGCAAAAGCAAAAGCAAAAGCTTTTTACATACAATTGCAACAGCAAGCAAACGAAAGATAGTTTGTAAGATTATTTTTGAAATGAGTTTCAAGATCAAGACAGACAGACGTCTCGCTTTGCTGTTCGTGTTCAACAAAAATTGAAATTATTTTTCTTATTGTCTTTTCTGCTCATAACAAAAAGAGCCGTCGTAACTCTTGATGATGGTGATGAATCAGAAACAGATTTTTTTTTTTCTTTAAAGATTTGGGGTATTTGCGGAGCACAAAACTTGCTTTACATTCCACTCTACACACGCACTCTCATATAAGCACAACATTGACTTACGCGCTCAAACACACACACAAAATATTGTAATTTTTTTTTCATTAAATTTTTCTCTTCTTGTAGCTTTGACCGCACTCTCTCTCTCTCTCACACACTTTCTTTTTCTCTCTCTGTCTATTTAGATGAAGTGCATTTGATCCCTCAGTTAAGAACGTTTTATTATTTATATTACAGTTGCAGTTAATTTTATGATGCTATCTTGAAGACAAAATCTTCTTCTTTATGTAGTATTCCCTGGCTCTTTATTGCCAATAATTGTTAAGAGTTAATAGTAGCTAATAATGGTTGCCACTCCTAGAAATAAAAGAAAAGAAAGGAAAAAATATATGAATAAATAAAAGAAATAGAAATCAAAAAATGCAAATTGACATCAAACAAGAACACAGATGCAGGGACCAACACCACTTTTACCTAACAAGAATCAAAATGTTATTCTCATTATTATGGTAACATAAGGGCACGCATATGAAAACAGCACTAAGAAATCCACCAATAAATACTCGATACCATCATACAACGTCCGATCCGAAAATATGCCAGCATATCAAAATATTCTGTAAAGCCTATAGGTTAAACCCAAGAAAGCAACCTGGACAGACGGACAGACAAGCTTAATCGGTATAGTAAAAGGTGGATCTATGTTAGCTCGTCTGGGCATTGCATACATTTGCCGTTTTAGAGGCTTAATCGATCTATCCCCTACCAACATAAACCATATCCTACTCCAAAATATAAAACATAAAGTTTTTGATTGAAACCTTTGCTGCCTTAACTCAACTGTGCCCGATTTCATAGCTAATGAACGTTGCGTCATTCAAAGCGAACCTTGCAGTAGATAACGTTTCAAGCACTCAAAGCTATATTTAAATCTGAAGTGGGGTGCAATTGAAGCTGAAATCTCTGTGTTTTGAAATAAATTATTGAAAAAAAAAACCTTTAAGTGACTCGAGTGATTATCCAAGGAAAGTAACTATCGTTTTTTCTCTTTTTTAATTTCCTTAGAATAAATAAAATAGTGTCCTTGGGAAAGTAACGCTTCAGTTCCACTTTAATTATTTGCGCATACACACACAAATGCTTGTACAAACCTGCAAGCAAGTTTCTCTCATAATAGCAGACTTTTCATTAACTTATTGCAAGCGAATAAGAAAAAGTTGTTGTGGAGGCGATTATAAATCCCAATTAAGTTTTAAGCAATATACGATTTGCTGTTGTTTGTTGTTGCATACACACACGCCAGAGCTCTTGTGTTAGATTAGTGTGGGCCGATTTATTTTACTAATTTGGTGAAGTTGTCATTGGCGAGAGACCATAACAGAGAGACTTGAGGTGGCATTGATCTTTTCTATATAAGGCCAACGCAAAATACTAAACACATACAAATACACGCACACATTCACACAAACACACAACCATATATATATATATATATAGAAAGAAAAAAAAAGACGCTAACACACATACACACACACTTAAGCATACTTACATTGCTTTATATGAAATTCAAAAAAAAAAACATGTATCGATTTATTGATAGACGGGGAATTTTTTTTGCATTTTTTTGTCATTTAATTTAAAAAACAATTTTTTGTCATTTGCTCTCTTTCAGCAAATAATCGAGTGAAAAAACAAATTTGATAGAAATTAATTGATGTAAATTTGAAAGCATTCAATATTGAACGACTTTTATGAAAGATAAATCAAAAATTTCTCAAACACATATATGTATATATATATATATATATATATATATATATAACAATAGTTATAAGCGATTGAAAAACAACCTTTCATTACCCTACGCCACGTTATATACAAAAATGGGGAAAATCGAAAATTTCATTTTCCTTAAATTATTTTAAATAGTCTTCGCTTTTATGAAATTACGAAAAGGATTTGAAAACGAACTTTAATTTTGTGTAAGCAACGCTTTTAAATGAAGTTAGTCACTGGGTTACTTTATGTTTATTTCTAAATCTTTTTTTTTTTTTTGTAATATTTTTCTGAGATAATGGAAAATAGCCTCAACAAATCCGATGTAAAAACCGGCGGAGAGAAAAACAGCTCAATAGATTCGCTCGAATTCGATCCTTGATATAGATTTTCTCTCTTTAAAGACTAATTTTGATACCCACCAATGACGGATGGGGATGGGGATGTACTCGTTTTCGTTTTTTTCATAATGTATATAACCCCCAAAAAGGAAGCTTCAGAGTATTCATATTTTTGATCAGCGGGAAATTGATTAAGTCATGTCTGCTTATCAGTCTGTCTGTGCGGTATGTGTTTTTGGCACTATCCTGGCAGCAAAAATGAAGATATCGACTACAGATTTGGTAGAAATATTGGAAGTTCCCGCACGCACATTGGTATTGAAAATGGGCCAAATTACTCAGAACAAAGGCCTGCAGTGGAGCATAAACTGACCGCAACTCCATTTTTCTCAACTAAATTTCGTGGGTTTTGGCTCGTTAACCGGAAATTATAAATGTTAGAGGGCACTCTACCCTTCATGAGCAAAAATGGAAAAGATCGGCCATGCCCACACAAAGTTACAAGGGATTAAATATTATTTTTTTCAATTCTTTGGAGCTTTATGCTTATTTCATAGGGCAAGCAAAACAGAATGTTTAAAACTGTTTTGTACATTCCTCAAATGAAGATATATTATCTGCCTAAGGACGGGTTAATTCTAAAATGAACAAGGGGGACACCGCGACCTGGTAGATTAATTCATAATAATAGCGGCGATATGGGTATCAAATAAAAGAATTTGAAGAGTAGAACACGACAAGGTAAGTGTGTTAGTTCTAAGTTAATTGTAGTGGGCGTGACGCTATGATGGATACATTTTTTCTTAATAATACGGGTAATATGGGTATGAAATGAAATGGTCTGGAGATTGGAATACGAAAAGCTAAGTGTGCCTGTACTAAATGAATTCTGATGGACGTCACAACGTAGTAACAGTATCTTTTAGTGAAGCAAAAGATGAAAGCTAAATTTTATCGCATTCACTTGGCACGACACTTGGCATTCACAGCATGGGGCGCCAAAGATTTTAATGGTGGTGGGTATGCGAGATTCGACACCAGCCGAATGTAACTTTCTCGCTTGTTTTGTATAGTCTTTCATTATTTGCTCGTAGCAGACATACATTTTATGATATCAGAAACCTGTAGGAACCTATCCCAGATCTCTTGAAGAAAATTGGCTCTACTGGTACAGTTAACTTTCGAAATACATTAGAAGGGACATAATATTCATTCCGATATTACCGTAGAGGTACTAGAGGTAAATAAAGCGGTTCTAAAGCACAAATTACTCCAAATATCGATAAAAGCATATTAACAGTTAATAGCCACCTTTGATTTATAGTCAACTCAATATGAGCGTTTGATATTGAAATTCAACTTCCGTATTAGAAGACTTAATTACTTTTCCGAATAACATGACAGCAGACCTGAAATAAACTAGTTAATGGTTAATGTTGTTTGCGTTATCAAGCGTTATGCAATACATTAGAAAACAAGAACAACGCGTAGCTATTAATGACCCTTATTTAACCTCTAAAAAGGTAGATGAAGATGTTAATAGATATAATGAATCATGTGGCAGGGTAGTTGACTTTCAGATCCCTTCGCTCCAAGAAAGAGATTTTTTTTTTGCGAAAAGTTGTAAAAGTGTTCGTTTAAAAACATGACAAATGGATTCATTGTGCACCAAGTTCTGCGGCGGCTACACCTAATTCTCTTTTTACAAGAAATTTGATTTAACACGTGCTAAAAAGAAAAACATTCTCTTTTTACACGAATTATTTTATTTTAACACGATTTTCAATATTTTATGATTTTTTTTTTTATGAACTTTTTTAATGAATTTTTCTAATGGATTTTTTTTTCCTGACAAAAATGCACAATTCGGTTGGATTATGTCGATTATATGCGCATATGAGTGAGATTTCCTGAATTATGCATAGAGTTTTGGTAGTTGAAAAGAAAAGACGTTCACTTGTTTCGAGTATTTAAAATATATTTAGTGAAGTAAAATGTGTAAGCGCGAAATAAATTCTTTTGTGAACTCTAACAAGAATTTTTTATTATTCATTATTGCACTTTTCAGTCGCTTTTTTAGGTCTGGAATCAATTTACTATATTTCCTTTCAAGCAATATCTTTTTTTACACGAATTTTTTGGGAAGGTATCTGTCATGTAAAAAGAGAAATAGGTATTACCCCAAAAACTTTTGATGACCACTTTGATGATAAGGCAAAGCTTTGTTGAGAATGTGTAGTATGCTTCAGATAACATCTGACTCGTTGGAGAACGCTTTTATAAATTCTTATGACTATTCTATATAGATTCTATAACTTTGGATGTGTTCCCAACCAATACCGATATAGATTTGAAATCAACATAAGTGGTTATGCTGAGGACACATTGTCTATAACAGCGCTGCTAAAAGAGTCCATTGACATACTTACAATAGATGAAAGAAAGCCCACTTAAACGTTGACTTGTTGTCAAGTTAAAAATAGTTTGGTTCGTTTATTGCATTACATAAAAACGTAGCTTGGGAAATATGCATACGGATGCAATTGTATTCCTCATTCGTTCTTCTTGACGATGTCACTCTGATGCACGTTATCAGCGAAAGGGGTATACCCATTGCTTCTGAGGAAAGCTTTACCCTGAAATTTGCAGCATTTTCTCGTAGGGACAGAACAACGACCGAACATGAGAGTCGAATCCATTCTGGCATCTTTTGCTCAGATCGTTTTGGGAGAGGTTCGCAATCCTGTAGTGAGATGGCCTTCAGAAGTAAATGTCGGAATTATTACTCCCTGGTATCCTCTACAAAAGCAAAATCCCAATCCTTCTCTTATTCGTTATAGATCAGACTGTGTTGCTATTGTAGGTTTTCCTGGATTCCTCAGTTATGTAGCTCACTAAGATTCGCTCCAATTATGATGAAATGATTATATTTATGGCTATTTCTACTAGGAAAGAAAATTACGTACATACACATAAGCCATCTTAAGAAGGTTCCCTTTCAGTGTATCACTAAATAAGTTGACGGATCCATATGAATGGTGGATAGTACCAAATATTTTCAAACGACTATTTTTAACTAACATCAGGTTAGGCATTACCTAAAAAATCACATAGTAGTCAGCCTACATCCGTAGGTCATCCTACAAACTTATCGAGCGATGTATTGCAGTATGCGATACATTCGTTTATTGAATATTGAAGTAGATAGTAATTTTGAATTGATTGAGAGACGAAAACTGTATTTTCCCTTTTAAATCTAATCTAATTTTATATACTCGGTCGCTTAATTGGAATGTCTGAATGCCTGTCTTATGTGTACAGATGCGTGAGTAAAAATCATTGTGAATGCATTTATTTGTTTAGCTTATAGATCTTCGCTAATAGTCAAGTGCTAATGTAATGATTGTTGGAAGAAACAGAAGCAAGGAAGGAAAGAAGCACAAAACTTACAAACAAACTCGGGGATCTGCCTGATTTTATAAAATTATATGGAGTGTGTCAAATGAAGCGCATTCCATTCCATTGCTTCAATTCTCTCGATAGTTAAAAACAAAAGGCAACGAAGACACAAAGAAATCGACACAAATGTCGACAAATTTTCGCATGTATTCTTGAATACACACACACACACACACACATCGCAAGTGGAAATAATTGCATGTCTGATGACTTGTTAGACCAACACAAAGATAAGGGCAAACATTTCAAGTGAGGCGAGTCAGTCCATAACCCTATAGGGAAATTTCTTGATATTAAACAAAAACGCGTAAATAATTTAATGCGTTTACTTATCTAAATGACAAAAACAAAAAATTANAAAAAAAAAAACCAAACATTTTTTTTCCGTTTTAAGTTTCATTTTAATCACTAATTAAATCTAATATTAAAAACGTATTACGTTTACGAATTACATTTAACTACGTTTTATGTATTTATGAAATTTACTTTTCTTTATTTATTTATTTATTTATTTATTTATTTAGTTTTTTTGTTTTGTGCTATCCTTTGGTAAAGGATCATCTCGTTTGTAACCATAATTACTTCGCAAGGGTGTCTGTTTGTCCGTCTGTCCTGCCGTCTTTTCATGTATTTCTTATTCAATTGTTTGCAATACATGTCCACTCTTCAGTTCACTACAATAGGAAATAATTGAAAATCAATTAAATTTATATTAATATCGCACAAAAATGATATAAAACATTAATATAAATGCTAGGGAAGGCCTTTAATTGTGTCAAGCCACACGTTATCTGGTCATAAAACATTTTGAAGTAATTTAAAGACTTTTATTTTTTATGAGAATGTATGGAAAATTGTGATTAGGCTGCGCCCTGTGATAGTTGGCTCATTGTGAACAATCGTTGGTACCTCCCACAGCGAATGGCGATTTGACTTTTAAACACGTGGCAGTTACCTAATTAAACCAAATCTTATTGGACTCATTAACAATCCCACATATGACGGATACATTTTTCACTTGCTTCAATAGTAAATAGACGCGACGATTTCTCTCTCTCTAATGCAATGATGTTCCGCTACTTGGGAGATGATAGCGGACACTTTTTTATTGGGATTATTTGCCTTTTAATATTAAAAGTTCAAGTTTCCGTTTTCGTTTATGTGCATGCAAGAGTCCAAGACGATATTTTACCTTATGATGGTGTGGGCAGTCAAATGTTTTTAATCGAAACCGGAAAACTAATTGCTAATCTTTTGCATTGTCATCAGCTTCTTAATAAATAATTTCAACTCCAATGCTAGGCCGACATAGAAGTTGCTGTAGGGATGATACTGTTGTGATACTTTTTATAAGACATTTACTCGATGTAGGATTGAAGAATCGCTTACTATTCTCTTCATAGCACTTGCAAGACTATGACCCTTTAAATTCCTTAAAATTCGGGAATAAAACTGAATATTTATCGTTTGGAGTATCACAGTTGCTGTTAAAAAAGCACCCGGTTTTTTTTTATGCATAGCTAGCAAATTGTCTCCATTTAAAGAAATACGGATAATTTATAGGCATTTTTTCATAGGGCTTTACATTGCCGTATAGAGTTTACTTTTATGGAATTTCTAGTCGCTAGAATTGATCCTGACCGAGCTTTGCAGCACGAATCTACAGCGATTATTGCGACATAAACTAAGGATTCATGAACCGTGCTGGTATCCTGAATTATTTGTCGAACGTAAGCGACGACCTTCCAGTCCTGTATTTTTTTTTTTTTTTAATCCTTTTCCTTCCCTTTCCTTGGAGAGAAATAGATCTTCTATTAGAAGATTTTTCATTTAAGTATATTTTTAATAGGATAGGCTTTACTATAGAGACTTTGCAACACACCAACTTCTTAAGATCAGACAGATCCGTTCTTTAACATTCTTATCCATACATATGCCCAAGTCGAATAGGCTAAGAAAACAATTGCAGACAAACTTGCATAATATCAACGTGTGCTTAAACAAATTCTTCCCGATACTTTCCTAACAAAATGTTCCACAATTTGTATATCTGTTCTAAAGTGGTAGATGAGTCTCGATGTATGACAAAAATGTCGTTATTACAAAAGATGATATATGTCTTTTGCATGTCACTTTCGGCCATAATAACTTACAATGAATTTCGGACGATTGAATACATTTTTTGTTCTTTGTCTCAGTTTTTTTCCCCCCACATCACTTGCGATACAGCATAATATGAGGCTTGTCATGAAAAATAAACCCTTATATGATGAAATGGTCCAATTTTTAACTTGACATAAATTTTTTTTTTTTTTTTTGCTGTGCTCTTAAACTATTGGAATTTATTTCATAACTGACAGAAGGACTTGACTTCTCGTAATACAATATAATTTATAGTAAGAATGAAAGCAGTGCACGCTACTTGTGCAAGTCTGAATACATTTTCATATTCCGCACAAATTTCAAGCATATGGATCAGCTTTTTAACCCCAAGTCCAGGTAACGGTCTTCATGAATATTAAACCTTTTGGTAAGAAGATCTAACTTTGAATACCTTTTGTTGAAATTTGGTCCACAATAGCAATTTGCATAGAAATTGAGCGCGGTTTGTTTGGCTCATGTAGAACTATTTCTTAGACGCCATCATATAGAAGGAGTTTTTCGGAAAAGTAAGCCTTTGTATGGCATAGCCATGTAGCTTTCTGCACATGTGTAAATTAGATGAACAATAATAATCAAATCTTTCAAAATCATAGTTAATTTGTTACATATGGACCACACAATGTGATGTTCTCCTTCGCTTTTCCATATAAGGGCGTTCGCGGCCTTTATGCAGGGAAGCAAAGGGTAATTTTCTACGCATTATCCCAATGCATTGAGTAAATTATTGGGTACAGTGACGCAGGGTATATGATGGTCGGCCTTAATCGACTACAATTGTGTTTCCCTTTTCTTGTTTCGAAAATTCTTTTAAGATCACTTGGCGACTTGGCATTCGTTAGCTGATTTCATCAAATTATTTGATATAAATGCAACGTCGTAATAAATTGAAAAATTTTTAAAAGTATTTTAAAAAAAAAAAAAAAACAAAACAAAAAACTAACAGTAACCGGTTTAAATAGGTCAAAAAATTTGGATTCGCCTTAAAGGGCGAATACTTTAATATCCACCACCGCAAGAGAAATTGTAATTATTCTGTGGACATGTATATCGGTTAGTCAATCAAGACCATTCTTCCTATTTAAGCCCGGATTAATGTCAACTAACGGTTCTAAGTTAAGGTGCGTTTTTTTGTTTGTCCCTTTTTGATCATGAGCATAAAACATTTCGAACCCAAATCTTTCAGTGGTCTTGACAATAAATAATTGTTTCGTTTCCCTTTTCTATATAGATTCAAAATAACACACAGGACATTAATCAAATTGACTGGAGATCTTTCATAATTACGGGCTGAACATTTCTTATTTCGTCCATAATGGTGGTGAATATAATAATAATTCGAATACGTTGTGCCTTTATCGTTAGCAAGTGACGATAATTGATTGATTGATTTTTTTACATTTTTTTGTCTTATTTTTAATTATTTTTTGTTTGTTTGTTGTTGTTGTTGTTGGTGGTGGTGGTGTTGTTGTTGTTTTTGACCAACATTGAACACATTTTACAAAGGCAGGCTTTTAAAATTGCAATAATAGGCGTGGTTAATAATTGATCTTTGTAGTTGTTGTTGTTGTTGTTGTTGTTGTTGTTTTAATCAAGATTTTATTTATTTATTCAAATTATACCATTCCACAGTAGTTGGTCCCTACGCCTTAGAGTATTCGAATTTTATTAAAAAAAAAAAATAAAACTCATCTGTATATGTATATATATATGTATATAAAATTAATATAAGTAAATTAATAAATTAACAAATAAGAAATTTCCAAATCGTATTTGCCACCACCTGATTGGCTCTAAAAAGGCAAATTTTTTTCACAATGAAATTTTCAATTAATAATATCCGCACAAAGTGAAATAACGGCGAACGTTCGCAAGAAATATCAAGGTTAATACATCTACTACTTACTACATAGCGGACGAGCGGAAGTATCAGTAGAAGGACAAAAATCGTTCACATTTGGTACATTTTAAGACAGTATCAGTAGATGAACTTGAATTTTCCGGCTGAGTTACGCATATGTCCTTATCACATAAGATCATGCGGTAGCCTTCGGACAATTGCGCTTAGTTTCAAGCATGCCCTTTAGGCGCCAGCCAAGTTTCCCCTTATTAAATCAATTCTTCTCATCATAAGGGCTCTCCCTCTCTCTCTCTCTCTCTCTCTCTTTCTCCCTCCCTAAGAAAGGATGATAGACAGCAGGACGGATAGACCCATATAGGCATGGACAGTCATGGCTACGTGGGACTTTGTGCTTTCTTAAGACTTGTAATGAATATCTCTGCCAGTTTTAGTATGTTTCCGTCTTGTGATGGTGGATAGAAATAAAATTGAAAACAGAAACAAGATAAAGAGAAAATTAATATAAACGAGAAGAAAATAAAGGGATTATAGAACTTTTCTAAGACAGTGATTGTCGGAGGTTGGTTGCGTCATATTAGTATATTTTGTGGCATTTAGCTTTTTGTTGTGCTTGTTTGTTATTATTTTTTTCTTAAATTGGGGTTTTCTTCTTCTGCCTTTGTTTATTTTTTATTTTCTCTGAAATATTTATTTTTTATTAATTTATTTTTATTTTGTCTTTGGTTTTTATTTGAATTTTCTACATTTTCCGTGAAAACATATAAAATATCTTTTTATTCTAAATTTTTAAATTTTCTTTTTTTTTTAATTCTATTTTGTGGGGCTACGTCTAAATTGTTTTAGCTTTTAAATTTTGTTTTTTTTTAAATTTTTTTTTAAACATTGTTTTCGTATTTTATTTGTTTCACACTCACATTGAAATTTTGTTTACTTCAATTTAAATAACTTTTCTTAAGCCAACATTTACTGCTCTAATTAAAAATTTTTTTTCAGTAATAATTGTTATTTATTTTATTTTATTAATTTTTTTTGTTTGTTTGAATTATTATTATTTTTCCTCGAGTGTTGCGTTTTAACGTCTTCGTGACAATTGCTTAAGTCTTGTTAGTCTACAAAAATGTACACAAATATTTTTGTGTTTTGCTTATCTACGCAAAAGAATCCAAAATATTCTAGCTTTTAACATTTTTATTTTTAATTTTTATTTTTTCCGTTTGCTTAAGCAGTTTGTCTTTGCGGTTTTTTTGTTATTTATTTATTTATTTTTTTTTTCTGTTACTCGCTAAACTTAAAGTTATGACTATTGAACATCAATACAAAACAATTATTTTATTTAGTTTATCTCTTGTTCTTTTTTAAAATTTTTTTTTTTAATCTGTTTTTTGTTTTTGTTAAAAACTCAATTCTGCGGAATTTTTGTTTTTTGTGGGCGCTTTTCTTTCTTATATATTTATACTTAATTTATTTTTTATCTTTTATTGTGAATTTCCATGAAACCGTAAAATTTAGCAAAAATAAAGTAAAACAAAAAACAAAACAAAAAAAAAATAAAAAAGAAATTTGTATTACGAAAATGGCAAAGAAAAAANTTTTTTCCAAACAGCCGTTTTCTTGCAAGTTTCTCTATAAACTGACTAAACAAACAAACGGACCAGCTAACTAACATTAACGGCCAGCAGCAACACAAACAGAACACATCAGCAACAGCTCGCGTAAAACATAAAAAAAACAAAAGCATACGCACATAAAGTTTTCATTTTAAGAGACTTTAACTTAACTCAAACTTGAGTATAGTTTGCTCATTTTGTAAAAGAGAACGTCATCGGGTACTCACTATACTCGTATATCGTATAGATTCAGATTTGTTTTCAATCGTTAATATGACTGCAATCATTTTCACATGATTAATAATTATTATCTTTACCTTACACACAGATAAACAGTCCTTTCCCTTTAATTGCTTCATTATTACGCTCGAGCTTGATTAGCTTGGAACCGGAATAGGATCGTCTAGATGTACTTTCTCTAAGAAATAAACAAATTCTTACTATAAAACACATTCTCTGCGACTGCCTTATCTTTTCCTTGGCTAGAAGTATTGCATTTGGAACGATTAATCCGTTGGACTTTCTGAAATCAGCTTCAGAACAGAATATCAATTCCATATATTACTTTATTAAAACTGCTAGGCTCAATGTCTAATGAACATTTTTATAAATTGGAGCCGATAGCCTGTGTTCCTAGTGCCCAATGTCTGTCTAGGAATTTATTTCGTTAGTCTAAAATTTTAATAGTAATAATAATAAACTTTCTTAATAAATGTCTCGATTTAAGTTAGGATAGTTTGTGTTGGGATCGATTATGAACCATTACTTGAGCTTTGGATTGCTTTACATTGCATCTCTCACATAAAGTCGATATAATCTTAATTAGATTAGGAACCCGAGACTATTTAGCCATATCCGGTCAGTCTGTGATATACGGCTATCGGCGATCGTTAAAGTAATCAAACATGCAAAAATTCATATAGAAATCTGAAATCTGAAATCTGAGTATAGGTCAGGTTCTTAAGCGAAAGTCAAAGAGAAAATTTCCAAAAAAAAAAAACGTGCAATCGGTTTAGAAATGCGAAGAGAAAGGCGTTGAAAAACGGAAGGAATTACAGACAAGCTAAACTTTAAAAGTTTGATTACGATAACTTGCCAGTTATCGAATCAAATTGCCGATCTAATATGACTTTACCGAATCCAATTTTATGCGTACATTGAAAAATGATTTCAAGAGAAGTAAAGAGCTTAGGCGTACAAATCTGTAGCTTCTTGCGGAGAATGAATCTTGAATTATTTTTGAATAAGTAAGAACATTATAGTCGGGTAATATCGAATATTAAACACCCTACACTACTTCGCGTACTATTTGCTATATATTTTGTGTGGATGAATTTTCATCAGCACATATTAAAACTTAGACTTTTACTGCGCTGCAAAGGATCAATTTTCGTGAAAATCCTTATTAGGGTAGAATCCAAAAAATAGATCGAGATAAAATAGAGTCCAAATTTGGTATAATTAATTTTTTTAAGTTAAATTACTATTATGGTATAATTTTCATCAGGAAGCAGTGAAAATTATACCTTTTTGTCCTATGAACTTCAGTTTTCATTATACGAGACAGGGATTCAAAAATTTTCATATTAGAATTTTCAATTTAGAATTTCGAAATACTACTACTTAGCCACTTTTGACTGGAAATTTTAAAATTGCAATTTTTTTCTATATAACGGCTTTTTAGAGGAGGAAATGATTGGAAAAGTGGAGCTATGGTCCTTGGGTCAAAACCCATAACTGTACAAATTTTATCAAAATATCTGAAAAATTGCGACCTATAGCTTGAACATAAATTTACATGGACAGATATCAGACGGACAGACAGGCTTAAATCGATTCAGAATGATAATCTGAATTCAGATTCGATCTGTTTAATAAAAAGTGGGTCAATATTAAGTTCTTCTGCGTGTTACACACATCCCCTCTAACTTAATATACTCTGTACCGCAAGTGGTGTAGGATATAAAAATAAAAAACTCTCACTCTTCATCCCTCGGTAAGAGTAATCGTTTATTTACGATTTGAAACGATTAAACGACAATGCTTTAGTGTGTAAACAAGAAGTGTAAAGACCCGATTAAATGAAAAACACTGTAGTTAAGATCAACACAGCTGTAGTTGTAAGTTTATATTTCCTTTTCACTTTTTCCTGCACGTAAACAAAATCCCAGCGATCTTATTATTTTTACCTAAGATTAAGTAACGATTTATGATTGACTTTAAGGCGAATAATTCTTGAATACTAGTTTTTACATCGTACACCACTGGTGAAAAAAGCAAATAAAGTTTTTCCGCACGTATGCAGCATTCGGGCATGTTTGTGACAGACTCATCCTGAAATCAGAATAATTTTCTGAATTGTAAGTATGTCTGTCCGCTAGTCTCACTGTCTCGTGTCCGACCTGACAAGTCATAATTTTCGGAATATATTGATGGACTTTGGCATATCGACTTCGGGGATCGGTTTTCCAATAAAACCATTAATTTTGAAAATGCCCCCATGTGGTTATAAAAAAATTCAAAAAATTAGCGAAAAAAAGGTCTTGTCATACTAAATAATTGTCGAACATTATGGACAGGAATGAAGCATTTTTGAAACTAATTTCTTAAAAAAAAAAAAGCCCTTGCAACGATCGTTATACGGGTATATAAGGTTAATGGGTAGTATTTAATGCATGAAAAGCGGCGCAAAATAGTGAGTTCACATGTCAATGGCTTTCGACCATACACGTATATTTTTTGGTTGCCAACAAAGTTTCCCATGAAAAGTTAGGTTATACACGACAGCAAAATGTAATTTTCATTGTTTAAGAACGAAGGCAGGTGAGATGATGTAAGATATTTAATAGACAGAGTTCCACGAAAAAGTTGTTGACTGACTTGCGGGTGCTTGAAATAAGGAAAGGGAAAGGAGTTGTTTGAAAATCGTTGCACTATCGGATAAGAAAAGAAAAAAAAACAAATTTTTTTTTTGTTAATTCGTTTCACAAACATTTAGCATCTATTATTATTTTATCATTTTTGTTATTGATTTTTATTTTTTTTATTTTCTTGTAAATTAATTTTCGCATTTTAAGTTCATTCAAATTCTTTATGTAAATAGAAAAATATTTTTCTCAATTTAACATATTTCTCATCTCTAAGACAATTATTGTGTGGTTACATTTTTTTACTGCTTGCGGATGGAAAAGTAAAATACAATCACAAAAGGATAGAGTAGAAAAAAAAGATAGGAAAAATATGTTCATTTTAGATTAGAATCTTGAATACCCAACGCTTATCAGCATATCTTGTTAATTGTCGACAAAATGGAATCAATCTCTTGCAACTTTGAACATTTATTTAGTCTGGACTTTCCATTCAGATTCCTTTCTAAATATATTATAGGTTCGATTTTTTTCAAAGAGTTCTGGATCGGGGACGACTATGTGCATTCGGCTAACTATGACTATTCGTGAAATTTTTCCTTCCGAGATTTCTAAGAATGCATATCGAACGGGTACGATACGCTTAAAAATCAGTTTATAGAATAGCTTCTGGGGATTATGAGTTTTACGGATATTACGGAGTATGCCAGTGTTTGCGTTAATATGAAAGAATATGGAATTGGGGGGAATGTAAATACAATATTAATAGGGCTAATACCATGACTCGAAAGGCTAAAAGTAATCTGTACAACACTAGCTATAAACGTTGTCGAAAAGTTGAAGGATGGGAATGAAAAAAAAGCTCGAACTGAACCCAAGCAATAGGACGTAACACTAGAGGGTATAGGCATCACAACCTGTTACTGGATGGTTTTCCATTTAACAAAGCCCAGCAATCAAACAATTCGCTCTACCAGTTGCTGAATTTCCAGATATTTCCACCTTCAACATGAACAACATAAACACTACTTGCTTTTTGCCTCTTTTTCTGCCTATAATCCTTCTCGACAAGCACGTATAGGGGAGATGCCCCGAGCGTTTATAAAAAAAGCAGTTTATTGTACCATAATTTCATTGATCGAATGTGCTTGCGAGACGCAGGCCAGAAGAACGCAAAAGTCTCTTCTTCATGCCCTTAGTGTCGATACACTTCTACTATATATACACTATTCATAAGTGATTTCATTCGAAAATGACAAGAATTTCGCAAATTGTCCATTGGTATGTCTGTCTCTTTTTGTCTCTTCTTCTTCTTCTTCCTGTCTCTTCAATACTGTCACAAGTAGTTAAGAGAATCGATAAGCAGGCAGAAAGAAAGGGAATTAAAATAATCAACATTTTGTGTTGGGATTCTTCGGCAAACGTTTATAATTCGTTTGCAGTCGTTTGTATACCTACGCAGTCCTACAAGATACGCTACACGTTTAACTTAAGTTTAGCTGTTTAGCTTTAAACGGTGGGTATCCAAGCTTCGTCATAAAGGGAATAAGCTTCTTAAGTTTTTATTCATATACATATATATATATATACATATATATACATATATATATATATACATATATATACATATATATACACACATATATATACATATATATATATATACATATATATACATATAT